>CABFOQ010054360.1:14989-27905 GCA_900660455.1 Gephyroberyx darwinii
GTAATGGGAAACATGTATGATTGTGACAGACAGGAGTTCTGGACGACTACTCACACACACACACACACACACACACACACACACAGTATTGGTCTAAAGCACACACAGAGCATAGAGACAGCACGTCAACAAGAAAATAGAGAGAACAATCCCCAAAGATATTACTAAAATCAAAACCAAACCCGCAGAAAAGGCCAAGAATCCTTCTTCCTCTCTCTACCAGTTGATCTGTCCCTCCTTCTCTCTATCCCTTTCTCTATTCCTTCTCTTTTCGTGTGTCCATCCTTCTCCACACAGCTGCATTTCTTGGACTGGGCTCCTGGCTGCGATCTGAGAGAGGCGAGTGAAGCTAACCGTTTGAGAAAAACAGCCCTGGCAAGGCCAATTACACCCAGACAAAGCACTTTGCATGTTATTGTGTTAGGGATTCATGCTTGATTGACTGAATGGGTTCTAATGAGACTGGGGAACGACGTGGAGGAAAGGAAGAAACACTCCACCATTTCCCTGATGGATTGATTCACTCACGCAATCACGCAGCCTTACACAAACACATGCAGGTACAAACACATGCACTAATGCATAGTTACAGGGGCGCGCAGTCACATTGGCATGCACATGTACAGTGCTGTAAACACACACACACACGCACACACAAACAACCAACTGCTCCCTGCTGTTGCCTATGGTTGCAAATACAACTACACAGAGTGTGTGTTGCGTGTACGTGTGTGCGCGTGTGTCTGTCTGTACATGTGGGTGTGTGTAGTGGGTGGCAGATGAAGAGGTAGATATTACAGTGGAAAGGTAGCTTGCTGTATTGGCTCTGCAGATTCTCCTATGTGAAACTTTACTCCCACTGGCATCCTTTTATAGTATCACTTCACTAGGTAGAGTTGGATATAGCAACAGATGGATTGGTAAAACCTACAGCATTGCTAAAAGATGTCATCCTTTATTCTTGTTGGACCTGTATAACAGATGTTGGTTTTATTTCTACGTCGTGCTGTGTTCTAGGCTTCAACTCTACTCAATTTCACATCTTTGAAGTTTTCTTTCTCAGTGGAATCAAAGTTGAACTGGATATTACAAGCGACAGGCTAGTGGAAATAACAAATGCCAGCTATGATGTTCACAAGACCATTATCATCAACAAAATACAAATTGAAAATGAAATTAGCCAGCAACCAAGGTCTATGACTTTTTAAAGCTCCGTGTGTACAACATATGGGGTAACAGCGGGGGAGGTATACAAACACGGTAGTGAAGTTAGAGTTTGTGCAAACAAATTACATTACACTTGCAAAATGTGTCACTGTATGATTTATTTTTCTCGATCTAGAAGGCGAATCAAGGTAAACAAGCTAGGAATATAGACCATATCGCTCTATCTATATCATATGCTACTATTTCTCATGAGTATTGCTAGCCCAAGCATTCACATACACACATACCAGTTGTCTGAGTATGTGTGTTTCTCCTCTGAGGGATATTTAGTGTGGCCTTTTCATCCTTTTTCCATTTCCTCCAGCTCCACACCCATCTGCCCATCTCTTTCTATTCCACATCCTTGTCACCTTTCCTTGTTGCTGCCCCTCCTCCTCTCTCTCTCTCTCCCCTCTGTCCTCCACCTCTCCTGTGCAGGCTGAGCTGCTGTACCACGGTCAGGGTGAAGGGTCAATTGCCCGGGTGGTCCACAGAGCTCGCTCTTGAAGGAGCAGTCATGTATCTATTCTCTGTCTTCGTGTTTTATATCGCCTGACAACTCTCTCCCGCAGAAGATGGAGCCACTTTCGGCCACAGTAACCTCTCATCGTGTACATATATATATAAATATATGTATACACGTGTGCGCTTGCGTGTGTCTCCATATATCTTTGTGTATATGTGCACGTGTATATCCATTTGTGCATGTGTCGAAGCCTCTCGAAGTCCTTCTGTCCTCTGCCCGCCCCCCTCAGCCCTCTCCTGTTTATTTGTTTGCCCTGCTATCTTTCCTCCTCTCTTTCTCTCCAGCTCTCTTTTTTGCCTGACCTCTTTCTCCCTCCATCTTCCCTCCTCCATCGATAGCCAGAGCTAATAAGGCAATTAAAGCCTAATTAAAGGAGTCTTCAGAGAGAGGGAAGGTCTCGGGCAGTTTCTCGAGTGTAAGGGAGTGGTGTGTTTACTTCTGTCTCTTTGCAGTCTCTCTCTCGCTTTCACTCTCACCTCCAATGCTATGCTCAAATAGCTCTGGCGTGGCCACCTGTCATTGGATGCTCCCTGGCCCATCAGATGTTACCATGCATCCTCAAGTCACTGTGTGGCCCTTGTCCTCTGACCAACACAACAATATAAAAAGAAAGTACTTTTAGAGGAAATGAACGGCCCCAGGGGTCCTATATACCGAGCCACTTTAGATTTCATCTCGTCTTTTTACTCTGATTTGCTCAGCTTGATATTATATTCATCCAACTAGCGTCAGCCCCCTCATTGTTGTAAAATTTGCCAACAAAGATCAAAGGGCCCTGTGCAGAGTGTCAGCCAGGTTACCTCTGCTTGGCACTCTGAATCAAAGTCAAGGATTAATGGGAACCGGGGGGCAAGACCCCTGTGTGACAGACTATCATCCTCTCCTGGTGATGTGCTATGCTTCAGAGTACTATAACAAGGGTGAGGGATGGATCTATGTTGCTTTACTACATACATACCGAAAGTCCCTCCCGATGCATGCAATCACTGCGTGCACTTGTAGTCCGAAACAAAATCTTTACCCCTGATTGAGAAGGCACTTACAATGCATTAGCCTTGCGGTAATTACTAGAAACTCAATTAGAAGAAACCGCTGAAGACCAAGACCAAACTGGAGGGCTTAAGCTGCAACGCTGGTAAATGGATTTGGAGTTAATTTAGTGAGTCAGAGGGTGAAACAGCCATCAGTGATGTTTTAAGCTGCAGCAAGCAACCTGGGCGCTCAGGGCTCATTCCATAGGCTGATCTTCTGTGTAGTCTGTTCTCAATTGGCATTCAGTATCACTTTGGTTTGAGAGTTGCAATTAAATTGGTGTGTGTGTGTGTGTGTGTGTGTGTGTGTGTGTGTGTGTGTGTGTTCTACATTTCTTCATGGGTAACGTATTTCTCTGTGATGTTTATACCAGTGTAGATGTTTGTGGCTATGCCTCGGGTCCTGTTCAGAGCGTGTACTGTTTTATTCATGATCTTTGTATGTTCAGTAACATGCCTTAGGACAACTGACCTTGTGCATGTGCCGGTTTCCAGTGAATAAGTGTATAAGTGTGTGTGTGTGTGTGTGTGTGTGTGTTTATGTTTAGATTTGTGCATGTGTGTGCATGTGCATTTGTGTGTATTTGGGACATCTGTGCGTACTGTGCCCATATTGTACTGCATGATGATAAGTCTAATCACATGTTGGATTCTTTGCCATCTAATTCCTCGGAGAGTGGTGGAGCGAGCAGATGGACTGTACCTCGTAGAAAGTGTGGGTGGTAAAGTCTGCCTGTCCCTGTATGAGTGCCTGCGAATGCTCCTGCCAGCGCCAGCATGTGTGTTGGTGTGTGTGTGTGTTCACATAGGTGCTACTGCAGGTTTTTGGCTTTTGCCTCAGTGTGAGCTTACTGATGCTTTTGTTAGTCTTGTGTGTGTGTGTGTGTGCCTGCGGGTCGGTTGGGTGTGTGCGTCGTGAGAGTACTGCTGTGTCTCCTTCTTCTGGGGACCAGATGGTGATGGAGCCGGGTGCTCCACCCTACTGTTACTGACATCTTCACTCAGACAGAGACAGAGAAAGGCATAGAGAGAGACAGATATAGAGAAATATGAAATATGTATGGTACATTCAGAATTTCTCAAATATGCCATGACTTTATGCAAACCTATTAGATGTGAGAATGATTTGAAGAAACTCAATGGATTCTGACCGTCAGGCACCCTATTCAAGACATAAGTTCATCTTTTTCCTACAGACACTGATAAAGCACAGAGAGCTGAAAACATTTTGTCCGCCATGGTATTGAATTAAATATTGTAAAATATCCTCTCTATTAAACGTGACCCCATTCTTTCAAATCTGCCATATACAGGTCATTGAAATTCATGAAAAAACAACTCAGAACTCAAGGTAACACTGCATCATGTCATTTACCACCCACAAATGTAATGCACTTCTCAAGGCTAGTGACTGACATACATGTGTAACTGAATGTGTGGATGAAGCAGAAGATGAATAAAGGGATTTCAGAAAGAGGGCAAAGTTGATGTGAAACAATGCCTTTTTCAAACTAGACCTGAGCCTGTGTTTTAATTGAAGGCGAGAACATCTGATAACTCCGCCAGACCTGATCCATCCCATATTGCAGTGGCACAAAGCTTTAGCTAATTATCTTTACATTAGGGATTACAACTCTATATTGTGCAATTTCTTGTGTTCCCTGCCTCGGCGATTAATTATAGATTAGTGCATACGCTTCTTTTATGTAATTATAGCTTCTAAATTTTAAATAATTTCAATTTTTTTAATCAATCTGTTATGTCTGAGACCATGTGGGTTTGTGTACTGCTATTTTCGGGAAAATATTGCTCATGAGAATTTGCTAGAATAAGGACAATGGACATAAGCCTGATCATAAGCCTGATCAACATCAGTGACTGCATTTGTCACTCACTTGCTTCGCTGTATATTGCACAAGATCATCATCATGTATGAGGAAGTGTTACGCATTGGCAACTGCTTCTCATTTTGCGTGTCCAACTCATCACTATAGCTACACTTAGCTGTGCAGGCTGTCACTGCATTGTAATACCTTTTCTCTAAATTATATGATATTGGAGGATATTGTTGAGGCAGTATGCTGAATGAAAACGGGGAAGTTATGAGTCTGTTTCAGCAACATTATGGCACATGAATCAGAGAGCATATTGGCCTAATGGTTTTGACTTTCATTCTGACTCCATGATGCTTTATGCAGAATATTTTTGAAGAATGGAATCAGACAGTATCTATCTGTTGCACCAAATAAAGGATACATGAATTATTTATAGAAAATATGTTTTGCCACTAGGCCAAACTATCATATCCTGCCATACCTAATCAACGTCCCTGTATAATTTGTTTTTGAAATGGTGGTTTGATGCAGTAGATCAAGGTCAGAAAATAAAAAACCTCCAGTAATCCCAGATCCCTCAGGTCCAGTATTATGTCTAGTCTTCGGTGGATAGAGGCGCAGCTCATACGTAAAGGTCATACAGGACTATTAATGAGTACCTTTGTTCTGGTTTCTGTCTCTGGAGCTTGCTAATTGAGGTAGCATCTCTATCCCTACATCCCTCGGATATACGCGCCGACACGGGGAGAGGCGGCTGACAAAGTCTTTTTTTTCCCTCTCGTGAGTACGGGTGCTAGCCGTGACGGCGTAGCTAAATGAGGCCTGTGATGGACGCCATGCCAGACAGAGGCGTCCAAGCCCATAGTTTCCCCTTCCATCGTTGCCTGGCGCGCGTCGCAATGGCCAATCAACTGCTCACACAAAGGAGGAATTAGCATATTCCCTGGCACAAAATCGCTCCCTTAATTGCAGCTGCATTGAGCCCTTGCTTTCCACACCTCCTCGCCACTTTTTTCTCTCTCTCCCTGTCTTGCACTCTCCCCATCACCAGGCGCTCTGAGTGTTTTTTCACATTCACATTTTGCTTCCGTCATTCAGTCTTCATCAGGCGGCTATTGTGTGAGCTCAGGGGGAGGGAGGAGAGATGAGGGCTAGGAGTGTGTTTGGCATGCTGTACTATAGGAACAAGCTTGTCAGTCTCAAATGATGCTCTCATAATCAGCACATTGGAGCTCGGCTGCTGCACAGAATGACAATATCAGCCGGTGCTATGTACATTTTTGTGGTCTCCCTTTTGGCCTGTCAATCTTTCTCTATCTGTCTCTTTGTGTTGTGTCTCAATGCCGCCTTTCAATCCCAACCTTGTTGGTTGTTTCTTTTATTTTTCCTCTTCTTGCTCCCTTTTCTGGCACACTTGGCTGTGTTTGTGCGAATTTCCCTCTGTTCCGTGCTTGCTTTGCTTCCAGTGTTTCATCTGCATCATTCAATTCTGTTTGCTTTTCTCTCTTCTTCACCTCGTCAGTTTACCCATCGCCTCCTTTCCCTCTTTGTCTCCATATCTCTCTGTTGTGTTAATTACAGGCAGCAAGGAATAAGGTGGGGCATAAAATCGGTCTTTAATAAGGCCTTTGTTTTCCTGAGTGGTAGATGCAGACTTTCTGTCTGCTAATAGCACACCTGCCTGTGTCCTAAACACCATTTACATGTTGTTTGTCTGTGTCCGCCTAGCTAAATCTCTCTTCCTCTATCTGCCTCTCTCTATCCTCATATCTAATAATACACTGAGAACAGAATACACACTTGAAATTGCCATTCGGTAATATCCCAAACCTTTAATCAGCTTCTCAGACAGTAGCACAATAAAATGTATGCTCTAGGTATGATTGTAGAGTAAGTCAACCCCTCAGTCACACTGTCATACTGGCTCTAGCAACTATCATTATCACTTGAAAATTTCTCCACCCAGACCTCCTCCTACACTGCCGGAGTTGCACACATCTCTTTCTTCTCCCACGCTATCGTGCTTGTATATCTGCCGTCTAACTCTTGCTATCATCGCTGGGCTTACACACCTATCTCTGCTTACACTGTCACAGCTTTATCTCGCCTACCGTATACTGTCACAGTTGTAGTATGTCTCTCTACCTCTGTTGTGGCTTGTAGTTTGTCCCCCAGCATCGCCGTTGTGGTAACAGTGTTTATTCTGCCAGTCAAAGAGGAGGCAGAGACAGCATCAATCATGCCTGTGTTGTGGAGAGAGGCTGGGGGAAAGAATAAATGAGAGGCAGCAGTCACATTTCAGGCTGTAAAGAGTCCCATGCGGTTTACATATTTGTACGTCTGAGATAAGCGGAGGCCTTGACTGCTGTTAGAAACCACTGTCAGAAAGACCTGACAGAGGCTGCAGTATGGCATCCTCCAGGGATGATATTAAATGAGTAGGCCATCCGCTTCATAGGCCGTCTCATCCACAAGGAACGATGTCATGGCAGTGTAAAAAAATGTTAATATTTTATGTTAGCCAGTATATGAATATTTGCACATCCTGTGTATATATATTTATATACTGTATATGCTCTTTGCACTGCACTGTTAATTTGTAAATATGTAATTCTGTCAATAGTTCAATTCTTTTCAGCCAGTAGAAAATCTTTATAGGCATCATGTAGATGCTCTATCTTTAATTCTTTTTATTATTTTATTGTACCTTTTTATTCATGCTCTTGGCATCGCTCTTCTTTTCTGCTGCAATAATAATTTCCCCTTGGGGATCAATAAAGTTCATCTTATCTTTTCTGGTGACCTGGGCATAATTTAAAGCAGCAAGGCAGTGTACTGTGTAACCTTTCACTTCAGCATATGCACAAAAAGACATTAAATCCCTTTATTAATGGGGATAGTTACATTCATATTGTATAAAGGGATGCTCACGTACCGGTAGGCTGTTCTCAAGATGGTGAATTAAAACTCCATATCCTGTTACAATAATTAGACAAGTTGGATAAGCTCATGAGAAACCTGAATATGACACCTAGGATATGGCTGGCATACTAACACATGTCAGAACAACTTCTCCTGTTTATTTTACAGTTTGTTTCTACATCTTGGGAAATTATTGTGGAGATGGTGGTGCTTGGTATTGTGTTGTGTTTTAAACCATTTTCAAAACGCCATATCAATTATGGTGACTGCAGTTTTCAAAGCTCAGAGAAATCCTACACCAATTACTCTAAAACTAACCTGTCCCAAATTGCTTTTGTTATTAGCTTATCAAGTCTGTTATGATTACACTGCAACACAACGGCAAAGTGAATTGTATCATAAATATATTTGCCACATAAAGGATAAGTAATTCAACATGTCTTTTCCTTTCCTTGTTCTCACTGACAGTTTAATAGTGTAATACAATGGTTTGGAAAAATGTGGGTATGATATGAAAGTTATTGCGAAACAGCCTGAAGACATTTACAGTAGATGTTGCAGTGCGTGTCATTTCTGTGCTCATTTATTTGTGGAAGATGGTTGCAATGGAAGTCATCATATCCTGTCTTGAAAACAAATACCAAACAGTTGCAAAATCTGCAAATTGTGCAAATTTAAAGACCGATTTTCCTCCGAACATGTCTTCATTCAACTTAAATTTCTCATGTTCATGCATTTAATTTCCTGAAAATAACCTTGAATTATCTCAGTTTAAAGCAATTCTACCCCTCACCCAATACAAATATTTTTCAATTTCTTCAAATATGTGCTCAGGTGTCACTGATTCGACGGTGCATCTGTGTATACATGAATCCTGTAGATAAAAGTGTGGCTCTCTGGTATTAACGCTGCTTAAACTGGAAGGCCTGCACAAATAGCCTCTTTATTAATAATGCTTGACGGGGCTTCTGGTTGGAAGCTAAAGGCTCATTAGAACACACTAACTAGTCCCTGGTAGTAGAGCCGCATGGCCGCCGCTGGTCTCTAATAGAGAATAGACTAATTGGCTAATTACAGTCACAGACAAAGCTCATGAGTGCCTTGCTTATGGACCTCGCTTCAAAGGGCGAGAATTGAAAATGCCTGGCGTAAATACAGGGGTCACTCTTAAGGAAGCTTGTTGTGAATGTGTAATGAATATATAAACAACACACGACCACACTCGTGCACTTACAGATGTACTTACACACACACAGACACTTTCAAACACACATACATAGACACACACACCTCACTGACTTCACATCAGACAGCTCATTAACAAGCCTTCGTTAAATCTGCTACCAGTAGAATTTGAAATTTGACACGAGTGGAAGTGTTTTATATCTCTGTTGTAAAGACGACTCGCTTCTTGCTTCCCCACCGTGAACTACCGGTAACCTCATGCAAAAAGTATTTCAGTATATTCTTATTTGAATTCAATAAAATAACATTACATCTGTATTGTGTTTGTGTTTGGTTGTGATCATCTTTCTTTTTAATTTTTTAAAACTTTTTAACTATTTCATGGTAACCTGTTCACATCTTGTAGCCCATGTGCATTTGCTTATAAATTCAAAGACCTGTGAGGAGCAGAAAGGAAGCAAGAAAGAAGACAAATATGTATACAGGAAATATGAACATTGACAGACTCACTGACTGCATACCGGCCTACATACATTTTTGTGTGGCTAACGGCGTTACCACCAGGAAGCTACGCTGCTTCCCAAACAACAAACCCTGGATCAGCGACTGAACGAGAGAGAGAGAGGGCCTTCCGAGAGGGAGATAGTGACAAGGTTAAAAGTGTCCAGAAAGAGCTGAAGGTGAGGATTAAGGAGGGGAAGAGAGCCTACAAAGCAAACATGGAGGACCATCTGTGGCAGGACGGGGTGGGAGACGTGTGGAGCGGTATGAGGAACATTACCGGCCTCAGGCAGTCGAATGACGGGCCTGAGGAACGATGCCAAGAACGAGCAAATGAGCTGAACCTGTTTTACAGGTTTGGCAATGGCTCGGTCCACCCCCCCTCCAACTCTCTGACCCCACTGACCCCACTGACCCCACTGCTGCTATTTGTGGGAAATCATACCTGGGGACACATTGCATAAACACATAGAAAGCAACACATTATACATTACACAGTACTTTTCTCAGCAATGATCTCATTCTTCTTCAGCCATTAAGCTTTGCTATCAAAATTAAGTAAAGATTGATATATTAAAGCAAATATTCTACATGTAGCAGCTTTAACATGCTTTGTTTCTAAATTCAACCATATCATCTAACTGATTGTTAACAACAGCATGATCAGTCTTTGTGCTGTGACTATTCAAAAGTTAGCAGGTTGACAACCTATTTCTGGGAAATTTTACTGTGCTCCAACTTCTTGAAATAGGTCCCAGTTGTGAGCTATATAAAGGAGAGATGGGGGAGCTGCAAGATGAAGATAAAGAGGTGGATACAAAGAGAGAGAGAGAGAGTATAGCTGACCCGACAGGAAGTCTTTGACAGGGACCCACACGGCAGGTAGCAGAGGTGCAGGACTCTGACACTGAAACTAAGCGCGCAGTCATCCATCACCGTGGCAACCCCGCCTGTCAGCATGGCAAGCCGAGGGACGAGAAGGCGGGGCCGGGGCAGATGGGAAGGGAGAATGAGGCCCCAAGTCCTCCACCGGAGGACCACGGTCAGAACAAGAGACAGGACAGAAGCCAGGATGTGCACTAACACACACACTCACATGCACGCACACACACATACACACACACACACACACATGCAGACAGGCACACAAGTACATACAAGTTTAAATGGGGGCTAAAGTGTTTGTTGACCAGTGGCCTCCACTGTCTCTCTGTCCACTCTGCAGACTGGCTGTCTGGAAGAAGTAGATATAGGACATCCATCATCGCACTACCCCTGTCTCTGAGACCTCTAGCCAGGCTGCAGTAAAAGTGTGTGTGTGTGTGTGTGTGTGTGTGTGTGTGTGTTATTTAGGAGGGGTTGTGTGGGGTTTCTGTGCCTGTGTCCTATCTATTTCCTATGCCTAGACACGATTACATGGAGGCAGAAAGAAAGAAAGAGAGGGAACAGAGAGATATTGTATTTACAGGGAAGCCAAAGAGCATGTATGAGTATGAAGAGTATGAAGATCTGCAGACATTTGTTCTTATCTGTTTGTGTCTGTTGTCTTATTTACAAGTGCTAATGAGTATTGAAGTGCATGAGAACATTTAAATAAACCCTGTTTACTTCCCAACTCCTTGCGGGGAAGGAAATGATTAACATTGCATCTGACAACATTGTGCTTGTGTGTGTGTGTGTGTGTGTGTGTGTGTGTGTGCTTGTGCATGTTTGAGTTTGTGCGTGTCACTGTGTTAGATAAATATCTCACGACACAATCATGCAGTACTTCAAGCCAATCAATAACAATCAGAATTGTTCGGAGACGACCTGAGCTGTGAGCTTCTTCTCGGTCTCAATTTCAAAATCACACAAAATCACAATTAAGGCTGATTACCATCATCATTGGCTTGTTGTCAATGGATTAAGGAAACACAAACAAACCGTTAGCAGACAGATTAACAAGGATAAGCAAACAACCAGGCGGCCATTATGGCATTATACACAATTTAATAATTGGCTTGTTTGTGATAAAAAGCTGTGTGAAGTGCCGCTGTGGTCGAGTTCAGGGAAAGTCCCTTAGGAGGAGCCATTGTGGAATTATGGGTAATTATCAGCACTGGTTCAAATGCCATGCAGCCAAATTGTTGCTGCCCCACAGCTCACAGTTAGCTTGATGCCAATGTGTTTGTACACAATGAATAGTGCAATGCACACAGTACAATCCCCCCTCACATTTACACATAAGTGGACATAGTTTCTTTTCTTTGACTACTTCATCTGATTTAGAAGATTTAGAAGTCAGATAAAATGTAACTCAGATTCAGACCATGTATCTAGCTCTATTCCAAGACAGATGCAGCACCAACTAGCATGTTGATTAGTATTAGTATTAGACCAACAGTGTTTTCCCCATTTTTATATTAAAATATGAATTCCCTACCACCACAGAAATTAGACGTTTTTCTTTGTTTTGTCAGAGAGAACGAGGCGATAATGTAACAGTCTTTATTTTTGTTATCAAACCTCCAACATGGTTTTTCCCTCATAGCCACTGGTAAGCATACTCTGACCTCTATTCAAGCAATAGTGTGCATTTGGATTTAAGTAACATAACATATAGAGTAGGTATTCTTTTGTTCATCTTTCATATATCAATTTTAATATACTCAATAATGCTTCTGCAGTTTCTTGGCAAATACAGAAACTAACATGACTTCTTCTAGATTATATCTGTCATTCAGGTTTATTTAGTGTTTGCTATGGCTCAGGGTAATATCATCTGGGGATATTACCTGGCAACAATTGTACGTCCCAGGAAGCAAGCATATAGTAGTTCAAACACATAACCAATAAAAACACTTCACAGTTAGAATGCTTTGCTCAGGGCAGTATGATCTGTAAGTGGGTGGAATCAGGAGCCATTTACTGCTTGTATCAGAATATTGGATGTAGGATAGACTGTACAAACACCTACAGTAAAGGGAAGGGGAGGCTCTCTTGGTCGATCCATCTCATCAATATTGAAACAGCTACAGTAGACTGCACAGGCCTGGTGCACAATGGGGAATCAGAAAATGGAAGGGAAACAGGAGATGAGGGAAAAGGGAAAAAGACCAGGCTTTTTTAACTCAAATACTCTGAGGAGGTGGAGTGTGAAGTTAACAGAGACACAAAAGAATCTGGGCTATTAATGCAGCCCTTGGGACAGCGACACAGCATTATCTATAATAGAGATAGACTAAATCACCAGTGGTGGCTCTTTTAGAGCACTGCTTATAAAAGTACATTTAAACTGTCTCCAACTCCAGCAATAATGTGATTGTAGCCTTCAGACAACATAATAAAGGTGCTTTTTACACACTCTGAAATGCGCTGTTTGTGAATAACTTAAGTAATAATCAACCCTCAGGTGAGTACCGTGCTAAAAATGTACACGCTGACAGTTCTATAGATTGCTCTGGGTAAGAGATGCTCTTAATTAGCCCACATTGTACCACAGTACATTTCCAAAGCAGAGCTGCTGAGACCCAACTCTCATCTGTGGCTTGCCAGTCCATTAAAGCTCTTAAAACATCAAATCAAAAGGCAGCGCAGTGGCCAGCTCCATTACCGTAGTACTAGGAAAGTACACCTAGATCACAGCAATCCCCTCCTGTTGCTCTTCAGTGGTTTGAGTGATGTTCCACTGAGGTTATATGTAAGTGTGTGTGTGTGTGTGTGTACACGTG
>CABFOQ010054360.1:29960-45758 GCA_900660455.1 Gephyroberyx darwinii
CACCTACCGTCCGTGTCCCCGTGGCGACACCTAATTAACCAGTTGTCACAAGAGGAAGCAGGTTGGTAGGGGGGAACAGGGCAAGGGGGAATAACACTGATAATGGCATTTGTTGGTGGAGACAATGAGAAGGCCAAAATCAAGCGAGAGGTGGGGGGATGGAAGGAAGAGAGAAGGCAGGTATGAATGATGGAGGGACTAGGGTAGTGAATGGGTGGGCAGGTAGAGATGGTGGCAGAATGATATGAAGGAGCAGAGGGCGGATTGAGAAAGAGAGATGAGAAGGAATGAACAAGGAGTTGTAGGAGCCACGAGGCCACTGTAGGTGTTATAGTTCTCAGGTGTGATTCTCGCTCGTCCCCAAGGGGCGGCTGATAAAATATTCCATCACCTCCGTGTCAGAGAGAAATCCTCAAATTGATTCCTGCTCACCACATCCCCCCACACAGACAGGAATACAGACGACGGTATCAGCAGCAGATCATTTAAGGTAACATTGCATTTCCTCATTTCTCCAACATACGTCCTAATTGACTGGTACTTTTGTGTCTGTGCGTGAATGTGTATGTGCATGCATCTGTGTTTATGTGTGTGTGCGCACGCTCACATGCATGTGCATATGTATATTTGCACGCATATGAGAAGACAGGCAGCCAGCAGCAGCTGCTTCCCACCACTTCTCATTGATAAAGGATGAATGACAGTAATTAGGCAAGCGGAGGTAGCTAATAGCTAGCGTGGGCAGAGACATACGTGAATTGGATTCTCCACTCGCAACTGATTGAAGACATTCGACTCAAAGTGTCAGCAACATAAGTACTCTAATTATATAGTGGCTGTGTCAGCTTTACTACTTTCTTTCTCATGTAAGCTTCACTGTTCTTCATGTTAGATACTTTATCTGTGGAACTTGTTACCGAGAGTGCAGTGGAAACGGAGGCTAATTGATAGGATGTTTTGGTTTTCAAAAGTTGAAAGCAGGTGGATTGAGAGCTTATTTCTGCAGCGGTGTCCTTGGAAAGACTTGTTTCACTTGACTCTCAGAAATACAAGTATGTGCTCTGTGTATATGAATTCTATTACATTGCAAGTAGGACATCAATACACACTGTTTTAAAGCAATTATTAGTAGCAGTAGAAATAATAAGTGCTGAAAGCTATCACTTAAAGTTGTAAGCCAAGAACCACCTCAGTATAAATACAGCCTAAAGTATGTCCAAACTTGAGGACTAACCACTGGGAGAGGGCAGGCAACACCATTTTTTTGCCATTTTCTATTATTTTTCTTTATTTAAAAAAAGTGCACTAACCTCTGTCCCTCCACACTGTGCCTCTGGGGATTCTGGTGCCCAGGGCAGGATAAAGGATGTTTCTTTAAGTCCTGAAGACTGTTTAAAGGACAATGCCACTACCCTCAGGTGCTCTTACCCTGTTGTAGGTATCATCAATCTGTGATGTTCAAGGCATTCAAGGGTGTGGATGAAGTGTCCACTTTCCCTCAACCTGAGCTCTACTTCTACTTCTACTTCAGTTAATGATTTCTTACATTTGCTAGAATGACTTTTGACAACCACCAGAGAATGTGCCTGGAATTGTTGTATTCAGTCTTGGTTTTACACATAGGTGGAGAAAACAATAGTGATAGCGATAGTAAGAGCAGGAGAGCGTGTGGTTGCATTCCCTAGTCAAGAATTCCCCCACAAGATGTCTTGTGTTGCATTGTTGTTGCATTATTGTCATTGAGGCTACTGTCAGTGGAGAAACTGGTATCTCTTTTTTCTTCTATGATGGATTTCTCCCTGTATGATTGTTGAGAATGTTGAAGATGGTGAGTCTAGAATAAACCCTTGCTCTTTGACTGGAGGACTGACACAAACCACTGTTTACCACTGATATCACTATCTTCACTTATTTGTCTTAGCTCTTGTTTATTTGATTTACTTATTTGTCTCATTTGTTTAAATAAAAAGTAGGTAGCTAACGTATTGCACTTTTACCTTAGCACTGGTTCTGCTCTTAGATGATTGTTTAGGGAAGAAATGCACTTACACTTTCTGGTGACTAGTGGTTCTCTTGCCTACCTATGTTAAAAGCACTTATTGTAAGTCACTAAATGCCTATAATGTAATGTAATGATGTTTTAGATCGTTGAAAAATTCACATAGTGACATCACATCGTCTATGCTTGGCCATCTTGCTTGGTTATCAGTGGGAATAAGAAAAACACACCACCAAACCACAAAATGGACTCAGGAAATCAAGGTTCATCATCAAAAGCTGTTTTGTAACTGCGTTAAAGTGTTTTTTGAACATTAATGCACATAATGAAACCCATTAAGTGAGCCACTAGGAATGCTTAAACAGTATATATGAGTGTGAACGTGTGTGTGCATGTGTCTTTGTGTTGTGAAGCTGGAGAGATTGAAACATTTTCAGTTTAAAGGATTGTCCTTTCTTTGTCTTGTGCAGCTATTCAGCTATGAATCATACTAGGCGTGAGAAAAGAGACCTGCATGTAGTATTTTTGGATCTGGCAAATGCTTTCAGGTCAGCACCCCACAGTCTGTTACAGGAGGCTTTTGATTTCTTTAGAGTGCCGCATAGTATTAAGAGGTTAGTTAAAGCTTATTTCTCAGACATTCAACTCTGTTTTACCACAGCAGAGTACACTACAGCTTGGCAGCAGCTGGAGATAGCCATTATAGCAGGGTGTACAATTTCCCCATTAGCTTTTACCTTGGCAGTGGAGGTCATTATTAGAGCTTCAAAATGGGTAGGCTGCAGGGAGGACTTACATGTCCTTAATGTCTGAGAAGAAGGGACAATCCTTACATGGACGATATGACGACTATGACGTCAACAGCTCCATGTACTAGGAGGTTACTAGATAAACTAAATAGTAATCTACAGTGGGCTAGGATGAAAGTGAAGCCAAGTAAGTCTAGGAGTATTTTGATTGTTAAAGGGAAGGAAGGTAGTAGACAAGAAGTTTTTCATTGATGATGAAATCGTGCCAGTGAACAGTGATAGAGAAACCGATCAAAAGCTTAGGAAGATGGTATGACGCAAGCCTCAATGATAAGGGTCAATTTCAGGAGCTGAGGCAGGAAATGATTCAAGGCATTTCAGGTATAGACAAGTCAGGGCTCCCAGGAGAAGTTAAAATTGTGGTGTCTACAGTTTGGATTGTTGCCTCGGCTGATGTGGCCGCTGACAGTGTATGAGGTTCCCATATCTAAGGTAGAAAAACTAGAAAGGATGATTAACTCATTTATTAGAAAATGGCTTTGAGCCCCACGCTGTCTGAGCAGTGTGGCCTTGTATGGAAAGGGCATGTTAGAGCTGCCAATATCTAGTCTGACAGAGGAGTACAAGTGTGCTAAGGTTAGACTCTGATCCAGTCAAAGGATCCAGTGGTTAGGAGCGTAGCGCCCACAGTTAAAACAGGGAGGAAGTGGAACCCAAAAGAGGCAGTGCAGCAAGCACAGGCAGCACATAGGGACATCGTAGGCCAGGTACAGCATGGGCGTGGCTTAGGGCTGTGTGCAGGAAAACCTGTGTGGAGTAAGGCTACAGCAGTAGAAAAAAGAAAGCTGGTAGTTAAAGAAGTACATCGTCAGGAGGAGGTAGTAAGATGTACTAAGGCAGTGTCACAGGCAAAACAAGGGCAGTGGGTGAATTGGGAGAGTGTAGAAAAAAGAAGTTTGAAGTGGAGAGAGCTGTGGAGTATGGAGGCAAGCAGAATTAGATTTATTATTGGGGCTACTTATGATGCGCTGCCATCTCCCCAAAATCTTAGTCAGTGGATGGGTGCTGCCTGCCCATTGTGTTCCAGTGTATGTACGCTTAAGCATATACTGTCAGGGTGTAAAGTTAGTATTTCCCAAGGGCGATACACTTGGAGTCACAATCAGGTGTTGAAAAGTTTGACAGCTGCAGTTGAGGAAAAACGTCTAGAAGTGAATTCTTTACGTGTTAGTAAGGAAGATAAACAGATTGGCTTTGTACATGAGGGAGAAAAGATTAGATCAAGGGAGCGCGCATGCAGGTATGAGCCAGGACAGCTAGGAGTGGGCGGAGACTGGAAAATAAAGGTAAACTTGTTTGAGCAGTTAACTGTGCTGATGGAAATAGTTAGCACTAGCCTAAGGCCGGACATGCTGCTGTGGTCTGAAGCGCAGAAGCTAGTTTGTTATTGAACTCACGGTCCCCTGGGAAGACCAAGTTGACGAGGCAAACGAGCGGAAGAAATTGAGATACACGGAGCTGGCAGCGGAGGCAGAACATTGAGGTTGGAGGGCTTGTGTATGGCCGGTAGAAGTTGGCTGTCAAGGTTTTGTGGAAAAGTCAGTTTTTGCATTGCTAAGCGAGCTGGGCATTCACGGACGGAGCTTGAAACTTGCGGTTAGGAATATGTCCCAAGCAGTGGAACGAGCAAGCGAGTGGTTGTGGATAAGGAGGAAGCATGCCAGCTGGGGAGCACGCTAAGGTAAGCGCCGCTGGGTTGAGTGTTGTGCGGCTTTTTCTAGTGCTATGTAGCAGTGCGTTTCATAGTGTAGCAGTGCATCTCATAGTGTAGCATTGTGTGGAATAGAGTAGCGTAGTGTACTGTGTTATTGAGGGGGGTCTGCACGTCTAGCTGGGGAAGTGCCCATCAGTCAAGTATAGGCATGATGGCACATACACACACACACTCCCCCCCTTTCCCTAACCCAGGAATCGTATCCTATTGGGGTTAACCCACCCCAACCCCCACCCTCACGTCTACTGTGGTATTCATTTGGGGGTGGTTCCATCATTCGTATTTTTTATCTGAATTGGGCTTCTACAAGTGTTTGCCTTGGATTATGGCACAAGGGATAGTAACATCTTGTCCTGTGTATTAATGAATGCTGAACAGGTTTCATTAATTTGCATAGATCGGTAGACAGACAGTGCTGTAGAAGGGGTAAGTAAAGAGACAATGCCACCTTGGGAATTTCACCCAAGGAAAGAAACCCTGGCTCCAATGCCTCGATTAGAAAACACACGTTCGTCAACTGAAGTAAATCAAAAACAAGAGTAAATGTATTGCACATTTTGAGGACCTGCAAGTAGCTGTGGGGAGAATAAGGCAATAAATAGCAATTGGACTAAGAAATGGAAATGTCAGTATACATATTACATTCTTTTTTTCCCACTCAAAACAGTGCTTGCAGTATAAAAAGGGGATAACAGCCTAATCTTAATTACAAAAGAACAGTCAAGCGGTACTAATGGAGAGCGGGCTGAGGCCGACTGCGGAGAGGCAGCCTACACTAGGAGTGTCCTGGGGTGCAGACATGTACCAACCACATGTGCTGTCACAGCCAACAGGTGTAAAGTTAGTGTTTTTAGCATAATAGGCAGTGAAGGGACCTCACAAGTGACTAGCCTCACCAACAGGACACCACACAGCTCCAATATAAAGGGAATAAATACACTTCAAAAAAAGAGAAACACAATAAGAGATAAAATGGCCAGAACAGCGAATAAAAGGCAAGTTCACACGACATACAAAAATGCAAAACATAAGCATGGCAAAGACCTACAAAGAACAGACAAAGTTTAATACATGTTCTCCACTCAAACACTAGAATAAAAAGTTTACCCTACTTAACACTGCCTGATCTATGCAGAATGGAATACACATAGGCAGGGGAAATGAGCAAATACATGAAACTGCCGAGAGTACAATGCTACATACCTCTTAAGCGGCACGACAAGGCAGCTGCACAATCCGCCACACAGCTGTCCTAAATACACCCCTGAACTAATTGGACGATTGGATTAGGAGGGAGGAGTCGTAACCTTTCAAGTTCAAGAACCAGTAAGGCATAGTGTTCCCCATCAAATACTGTGCATGAGAGATAGGGCGTCACATAGGGCTGTTTTTGAGCATCAGTACAGTATCCCGCAGACAAATTAAGTATGGAACTTTTATTTGTGTAAATATCCACTCTGACAAAGCAGCTGAACACGTTTTGAATAAGCTTGATTTCATTCCAACTGTGACTGGGTCGGGTTTCTCTGAAGGGTTGGTGTCTTGTACAAACCTCCTCTATATTTTTGGAAAAGGTGATTTTGTCCCATAACCATGGGCATTTCTGACTATAGGTGTTAATAATCTGTTGAATTTCCGCACATTCTTAGAAAGACTAGCCTGCAAGATACTATCTTACTGAACAATGGGCATGTTTACTCTCAAACTAGTGAGTAGACAGGCTGCATTGCATGTGTGTTGGGGCGTGGGGGAAGGTGTTAAGGTGAGAGCATGTGTGTCCATGCATATGAATATGCATCCTGCAGCATGCACAGTGTCCACACATGCTTGTGTGCATCTGTGGTCTTGCTATTTAAAAATGCATAGCGCATTCGCCCTTTGCATGCCTGCTTTGTCATTGTAATGCCACATCATCTTTCTTCAATTAGACCATAAGGTGCCTCTTGTGCTGTGGGGGGGGGAGCAGCACATTTTCAGGATAATGCCAATTAGCTGTGTCTAATTCTCCAGATTTCAACTGTAAGCAACTTCTACCAGAATCTAATTTGAGTGCACCTACAGTCAGTGTCTCAACGCAGACATGCGACATTCATGGATCTTTTTTTGGGGGGAGGTGTGATGGATGTGCGAGGAGAGGATATTGGATTGCCCAACTTCACCGATGACTGGTCCATTTCATCCTCTAATTTCGGCTTCATCCATCTTTATCTCCCTTTCCCTCCTCCTCCTTGGTCTCCTCCCTCATTTTATATTCAACTCAACTCCAGTCCTCTATTCCTACATCCATACTTATCTCTCTTCATGCCTTTTACCCTGTTTCTTGGTATGTCCCTCCTTCTTTATAACAGTAGCCTCAAGTCATTGTCTTTTCTGTGTTTTTTTTAATATCTATTAGTTATTAATGTACGAGCTGTAGCTCTAATTGAATAGATGAAGAACCACATAAGTCCAATGAAATGAACAGTCAACACTTATGTTGCAGGTGTGTATTCAATTCAAATATTTTGGATGGTGTATTTTACACATCACCTGAATACACAAGCTCTACTGTCGCTACGTATATTCACAGTACTGCAGTAATTAAATAATGACGTTTAAAAAAATCATTCATCTTGAAGTTTAAAGTAGACCTACATGGTTCTTCTAACTTTAATTACTAATATGTTGCCTAATAATACCTAATATGTGTATTTTTAAAATGTCTGCTCCTATTATTAACTCCCTGACTTCTCTCTCTTTTCACCATTGAAAATGAAAATAAGGTTTTGTCTGTGCAGTCTTATTAAGTCGTAAGAATGATTATGTTGGAATGGATGTGATAATTAAAATCAAGATCCACGCCCCAGGATACAAGTTAATTTATAACTGCCAGAGAGTAAATTCCTCCTCCTCTGATTGGTTAACGAGACACATCCTGCTCCTCCAATTGGCTAACAAGGTCCCAGTGATGTCACTATGACTGAGACACTGTGTTAATAAACAGTGTGCTGTGATGTGATGTGCTGGTCTGGAGAAGAGATGGAGGGGGATTTCCTATGAGGTTAACCTTGAAGTCAAAAGTTTTTTGTTTTTTTAAAATTTATATTAGCAATGTCTCACTGTATTTCAGAGCATGCAACCAAAATGCTTCCAGTGAGTGCCTCCATATACTTTAAAACAGTGACTGCTTCAGGTGATGATTGTAATTGATGACTGTTTTAACTATGATGTTGCCCTGCATTTGTATCGTCTCCTATTTTTGGCTTTCTATCTTGAAGTGATAATTCACCTTGAGCTACCATTTTATGTCTTTTTGTTTTTGCACACATTCATTATCTGGTGATAATGAATTGTGTTTACTGTGTTTACATTCCACACATCAGTACACCTCAAATAAAGTTCAAGACAAATCTCTGCACAGCCCATGTGAACACAAAAAGAGAGAAATGTAAAGAAAAGGTATAAAACACAAAAATAGAAAACTGATGGATAGTCAAGCATATACAACATCCTTTCAACCATCCAGACCATGAGCTTTCAGGGAATAACGATTACATATTCTGCTCTTTCTGCTCTTACTTAATTGTTTTATTCTGAGCTTAATTGTTTTAATTGTATTGAATTAAAATAATTAACTAATTCCCTCTGGTGTATTTTTCCAATGCAGAAGTATATAAATTATTAAATGTGTTGCTAATTATTTTATTGTTATCAATGAGACTGCAGCTTTGTCTTTCAATTTTATTACAGGTCTTTCATGAATTATCAAAATGATCAAAAGAGGAATCGAATATCAAAAGAGTCAAAATACCAATTGTTTCCCTGATTCCTTAGAAGTCACGAACAAATCTAACGAACCACTAATGAACCTTAGCAGAATTAAATTTCATAATCATAATCCAATTTTATATTCTGTAGTTCCATTAAACTGTGTTTACTTTTGATTCATTTTAAGTTCAATTGTCTATTGTGTTTTACAACTTTTTTTGTTTTAGTACTCTTTTTCTTTATTATCTGTTGCATTTAACAATTCAAATCTAACCTTGATAACCTAAATATGCATTGCATGCATCCCAAATCATATGAGCTGGTGGTTTTTCAGTATCCTTTACATCCACTTTTGTTTTTACAAGCAGATCAATATGTCCTTAAGATAACGGATAATGGTCAAAATGTTTTTTTGACCGTTATCTGCTTCAGTTGCACCTCATTATCTACATCTTGCATTATAATCAGTAGCGGAGGGGGGGGCGGGCAGGTGCAACCAACCCAGGCCCACACATACCTAAAGGGCCCATGGATGAGGCCCATTCTTACTGCATATTTTTTGGAAAAATTATTATATCTGCAGCACAACGTGAAAACAAACATGCATAGCCTATAATTAAGTTCAAATTTAATTTTGGAAATCTCCCTGTTTGACGCAATCTGACGTGGGTTTCGCTTAAGTCTAGTACATTTGTGTAGTTTGTCACAATACACCCTGAAGTTATCTAGCAAAGAGTCCAGCACAATTCTGTTTCCTTGCATACTGTGTACTTCTTGGATCTTTCCTTTTGGTCCTTTGGATTATAAAACCAGTTAACCATCTTTAAATGGAAAGCACACCGGGCATGATTATTGGCAGGGACAGGCCTACAACTTTTTATAGATTAGAGAGCTAATTTGGATGGACTCTAATATCTGTTCTACCATTAGACTAAAGCCATGCACAGTGCCTTGAAAAAGTATTCAAACCCCTTGACCTTTTGCTGCACTATTAAGTTCCTATCTCCTATGGGTTACTCAGCTCATGTTACCATTGACATATGAATACACTGTAGCACCTGGCTCCATTGTGGCACTTTAACAGAAGGAAAACAAGGCCGAATCTTAGTTTTTAGTGTATACTCAAAACACTCTTATTTAGGAACGTGGGGAACAAAGAGTGAGGATGAAGGGAAGTGAAGATCTTCCTGGATTTCTGGATTAGACGTTGGCGCTGGGTACAGTCGACCCCGGGAAGTGTTGGTTGCAGTCCTTAGTTTGTTTCCGTAGCCATCTGTTTCCAGTATCTATAGCCCAGGTCAAACATCAGTTTACTTCAACACCTCTTCCCCTCCTCACACGTTCCTTACTGTACCAGAGCCGCTCTCCCATCTCCCAACCACCTTCCTCTCTGTCTTCTAGGGGTGCTGGTAGAGCTTATACAGGACAACTCCCTGATTACCTGATGAGCATCAGCCGTGTTATCTCTACCTCTGCCAAACCAGGGCGGGAAAGTATTGTCCCTTGCACAGTTTGCCTAGCTGTCTGTGGTATGGGAGTGGGCGCTGTCCCTGGTGAACTGGTGCTGAATTAAAGTAAACATAAGTGATTTTTATTGCCACTAGAGGAAGCACTATATGGGATAATTAAATCAAAACAGTTAACGTTTCAAACACACCCCCTTTTCCCAGGTCAAAGACAAAAACACACTCCTACACGCTTATGGTTGCTAGCTTTACGGCAGTTTATCTTCACTTTCTAAGTGAAAGATGTCACGTGACAAGGTAGTATTTTAAGCAACATAAGGTATATTAGCTTACATATTACAGTGGAATAGTAGTAGTAGTAGTAACGTTAGCAAGTTTTCTACCATCTGTTTGGACTGCCGATTTACCCAAATCCTTATTTCACTAGTAGCTAGCAAGCCTGCTAGCTAGCTAGCTTTCAAAAACGCAATGTAACCAGGGCTGTTTTATGATGCCCTGATGATGCTGCACCTTCATTCCACATGTGATATGGTGTGTTTACACACACACACACACACACACACACACACACACACACACACACACACATACATACACACGCACATACATACACAGTAAATTTTCAGATATACCAAGGAAAACTTCAAAATACTTATCTCTGGCATATATTGAGGCACTCTAAAAATCAGATAGCACTTCATTTTGTGCAGGCTTTATTGCTGAAGTTGGCTGATATTTGAGCATGCATTATGACTTTTTACAAACCGTCTCCGGCTCCAGAACATATAGTCACCTAGTCACTAACTATAAAACCATGTTATTATTTTTTACAATATATACATTATATTTACTGACACTACACAAAAACAATAAAATACATTATCAGCAAGGTAGTAGATGTTTCCTCTCCTGTATTCCCCTGCATAGAGGGGAGGTAGAGGATTTTGACGGATTAGGCATGGAGAGTGGGCTGCATTTCTCAGGAGATGTTCCCTTTGCTTACCCAGGTGATAGACTGGTAGAAGGGTATGTCTGGCCAGTGGCATGGTGCTTTCAGGATAACCTTGCACATCAGCTGTCTGCCAATCAGTCCTTCCACTAGCCAGAACAGTGGCAGTGGCCCATCAGTCAGTCGCTTGACTGGCATCTTCTAATGCCGCCAATGACAGAGAACACTAATTAGTAAATGTGGCAATTCTATCATCTGTTTCCTCACTACATTTAACCACCATCAATAACATACTGACATTGTGAAATTGTGAAATTAATACCAAGACCTCTTCTGACAAGTTCTGTAGTGGGAGGTGGAGGAATTGAGGGGAACAGGCCCAGCCTTCGGGGGTCATCAGGGTGAAGAGTGAGCACAACTGTTACTGGTGGTGTGAAAGAGAAGCATTGCTGACAGAAATCAGGATGTGGCTCTGAATGCCTCAAGGTCTGCAGTACATTTATGAAGAATTAAGAGAAAATATGAACCACATGTATTAATTTCTCCCTGATGGGTTGGACTGCATTTTCCACAGGCTCTTAGCCAATGCTAGTGGTGGCAGGCTATGTTCCCACACCCAGGAGTGACTGCCACAGTATGATGCCAATTCACAATGCCTTTTAATAGAAATAATCCAATCCAAGGCAAAGGTAGCCAGCAATGCTATTGTTATTAGCGACATACAGGAAAAATAATGAAACTGGAATAACATGCTCGCTAGAGGTCCAGAATTGTAAAAACATCTAAAACATAAATCAAAAAGGAGGAATGACCTCCCTACTGATGTCAGGACAGCAGAGTCGCTGCCCATCTTCCGCCGCAGGCTGAAAACCCACCTCTTCAGGAAACACTATCCTGACCCTTCCTCTTAGTGTTCCTGTGCTCTTGTTTATTAGCGCTTGTTTATCTGACTTACTTATCTTGTGTCCTAGCTCTTGTTTATTTGATTTACTTATTTGTCTCACTTGTTTACTTAAAAGTAGGTAGCTAATGTTACTGCACTTTTACCTTAGCACTGGTTATGCTCTTAAATGCTTGTTTAGTAAGGAAATGCACTGATGATTTCTGGTGACTAGTAGTTCTCTTACCGACCTATGTTGAATGCACTTATTGTACGTCGCTTTGGATAAAAGCGTCTGCTAAATGACTGCAATGTAATGTAATCCCGGTCAGATACCAAGTGTGATTCATAAGCTAAACGAATGCTAATGTTAGGTACTAACCAGGGCCTGCTCTCTAATTCTTCTTATTAAATTTATTATCAATGTCACATAATATAGTACAATAGTAGGATGTAGCTGAATGAATGAATGAATGAATGAATGAATGAATAAATAAATAGATGAATGAATGAATAAACAAAGACAAACAAACAAACATTATTACAAAATTCTCCCCTGAATGGAAATGCTAAAATAAGACAACTCAAATTATGTTTCTGTTTCTGTCTCCTTCAGCATTAGGCCCCTTTTCATTACCAGTCTGAGTAGACCTATAAGGATTATATTAGTCATCATATCAGATGTCTTTTTGGTGGTTAGTTCATTTCGTACCAGTACCTCAAAATGAGTCTTTTTTGGGTTTTTGAGTTTTTTTTCTTTGATTGAGACAATGCCCTGTGTGCCACACACTAACTGTTATTATGTGCTGTTCACCTTTTAGGCCAATAGAGGACAGGTCATGCTAATAATAGTATTGTGAGGGAGTAAAAAAATAATGACAAACTTTTAATATCTAATGAATTTAGAAGTCTTAGTTTTTGAGAATTCTGACATTTCTGCTGAGAAGTTGACAGTTTGAGGGTATGTAGTTGCCATGGTAACTAGGAACTCAGTTGCAGTGTTAGGCTGGCTTTACACGGTGAAACTTTAACACAACTAGTTGCAGGTTGCCAATTGCATGAAACATAATTTCCATGCAACCTGACAGTTACACAAAGCAACTGAAAAATAATCAAAGTCTCATGCAACACTTGACAACAACTTGATTTAATAGTTTATTTCACTTCCAAGTAGAGCAGCAAGTTCATCCAGGACTGCATCTCTGTCTCCCCTTCTGTAATAGTTTTCATCCTTCAGGTCCCAAAGGAATCTCCGTTGTGTAAAATTAAGCAGGTGCCAAGAGAGGAAGAATTAATAACCTAACATTATATAGATCGCGATAACGGCAGCAGATTTTCAGAAGATTAGCGAAGAAAACAGACAACAAATGTTAGCAAAATGATCCACCAGCCGTCATGTTAACGTTACCTAAGCTAGCAGTTAACTAACGTTAGTCACTGGCTAATTGTTTGTTGACATGACTCAGCTATTTGACTGAAAATGAAAAACTTTAGCGTTACCAACCTTGCATGACGTCTATGAGGATAATCTCCTTCTGAATCGTCCAAGAGACCATCTTCTGTTTTATTTTGCCATTATTTTATTAAGCCATCGTCAAATTCAAATCAATCAGTAGAAATGATACCGGCAGCCACATCAACAGTAATGTGACATCATCAACTGGCACGTTATCAGTGTTTTGATTGGCTGTTGCATGAAACTAGTTTCACAAAGTTGAGAGTTTTGCAACTGTTGCGGTTGAGTTTCAGACAAGTTTCAAGTGCGTTGCAGAGGGCTTTACACCATGCAACCCAATTACAACTTAGTTTCACCTAAGTTTCACCGTGTAAAGCCAGCCTTACACCTGAATTTACAGAAAAAGACTAAATGTAAACCTTTGGTCAAGAATGCTATTTAAGAATCAATATGCAACACTAACTTTATGTATTTTGAGAATATTTAGATTAAATCTAGATGAAAATGAAGGATATCAGTCTATTCTGAAGGACACCAGTTCTATCTCAGTGACTGATTGGTAACCAACTCAAAGACCACAAAGGCGATGCTTGAAATGCATACAAAACTCTAACTCTAATATTAATTTATTAAAAACAAAAACGTGTGACAAAAGTTAAACAAAACTTAGGACTACTAAGAGTGAGCAGGATCAGAGCCATGGACAGCGCCACATGTTGCTGTTAGACCAGGTAATCAAGGGGAGGTATTTCCAGGGGTTTCCAGGCAATACCCGGACCCACCAGGACCCACTCTCCTATATAAACGCCATCTCCACAGATAAGCAGGTCTCTTTCAGTCTCTTTCGGTCTTTGAGACTACAGCAGCTTTACAAGTGGAAGTAGGGGAGATGCCATTACAACTAAGGAGAAAGCAATTAAGTACTGGGTTAATTTAGAGAAACAAGAGGAAAGCCACCCAACCAAACATTTTTATAGATCATAGTGGGAAATGGCAAAGATTAGAAAAGACACTTTTATGTGGTCAGGGAAATGAAATGGCAAAAGGAAATAGGGATATTAAAATGGTTGTTCAGTCATACTGTATTGTGGCAGCAATCCCACCCTGGATCTTACCTCAGCCGACAGGAGATTATAGTGTAATGGATAGAATGCACCAAAATTAAATAGGTACTGTTGAATTCGTAGGGAACCTTTTGGAAACTGAGTACAATACATACGTACTGGGCAAAAGTCTCAGGCAACCTAGATTTTTTTAATCGAAATTTGGTCTTAGATGGTTATTTTTTTGTTTTCTGCATTTCTGCAAGTACCTATACCTAACTACCTACCTAACTACCTACCTACCTATTAGTGTTTTATATTACTGCTCTTTATAATATATTTTTTTTATATTTAGGAATTTTTCATTTAATTATTTTTGAAAGCATCTTTGCTTTATGGATTTTTTTCTTTTTACATGTACCTAAGACTTTTGCACAGTAGTGTATATCCCAATATATACATACAGATCAAAAGACCCTATCACTGGTTGTACAGCATGTGCATTTAGTGGACCAAAATTAGATGTTGTGCATGAAAGAATTTCTGACCATTTAGCAGTATGTATTGTGACGATGCTGGCAATCATTGTGGCATTACAATGGCTAGAAGTACAACCAAGACTGATTATTTGATCACATATTGTATGAGACGCTGCAGACAATATTGAGAATAATTTGCATAGGTATTGATGTTCAGTTTGTACGGGTGCCAGCACATGTTGGGGTTGAGGGAAATAAGAAGGTTGATGAAGTACCTCTGAAACAGAATTGCACTGACATTAGAATATCCGTTAGCAAAGCAGAAGAAAAGAAAAAGAAAAAACATTCACCTGGAATGAGATAATCAAGCAATGGCAGGAAAGATGGGACAAAAAAAGTAAAAGAGAAACGTACACATCAAGTCCAACAGAAAGTAGGAACATGCAGGTCTTTAGTGAAAAACAGGAAACAGGAGTGCATCATAAGCAGGTTAAGGTTAGGGCGCACAAGATTAAACTCTTTTATAATTGTTGAAAAAATCATCATACAGGTAAATGTGAATATTGTCGTTAGAAAGAGATGGTATAGCGTGTGCTTTTTCAATGTTTCCTCAATGTGTGGCCATTAGCTCCTCCCTCACTCTTTGAGCAGTAGTGTCTTTCTTCTAATACGGGAAAGAAATGATGAAACCAATAGTAATAGTAAACACTGCTCACCACCATGTGTTTTTTTGTTGTTGTTGACATCAAAATGCACCCATCATGCAAATCTGAGCTTGTACAGACAGAAAACAAAACAAAAGTGAAAGGCGGTAGATGTAACCTGTTTAATCTGAGAGTAAACCAGACATCCTAACCAGGTTTCTCATAATTGCAGTATGAGCTTATGAGTTATTCTAACCCGGTTATGACATCTACGCGTGTCGACATGAAGTTACTCGGCTAATTGGGTTAAGAAGGGAGCATGTAAACATAGCTGATGACAACCACCCTGAAATGGAGATTAATGGGAGACATGGCAAAGGGAGAAGCGAAACAGGAGGACGTCTCTGGCCTGAATGAGACCACTTGGCTGTGCTAAACGGCCAGATGGCGGGTTGCCCTCGCTGCTAACGTCAGGGTTTATAAAGCTGTTTGACAAGGAACAGGAACACAAAGCACTGCTCTCTCGGTGGCAGCTTCTACACTCAGGGTGCGTTCAAGTCTTCGAATTTTGAGAATTTTGGGAATTGTTTCCAACATGTAATTGAAAGAGCG
>CABFOQ010054362.1:0-12265 GCA_900660455.1 Gephyroberyx darwinii
CATCACCTTCATTTTTTTCTTGCCATCTTAACGTCTTCCTTTCATCTTTCCCTTGTTTTGTTCAAATCTCACTTGCAGTATACCTTATGCACCATTGCTCTTACTCTGATTTGTGAAGAGAAGAGAGGATGCAATTGACAATTTGAGTGCAACAGAAAAGTAATGTGACAAGAGTAGGGAGTAATAAGTAATAATATTACCTTTGGAATGAGTAAAAAATAAGTGATTCGATTTTTTTTGTTGAGTAATGCCCAACACTCACTAGCTCCTTTGGGAATGTTGTTTTGAGTCGTAGTTCTTTGTTTTCTGGTTTTGGGAGTTGTTCATATTCCAAATACCGATTGGACTCTTCTGGAAAATTGGAATAATATATTGAAATTCTTGTCCTGAGTGGTGTTCCCTTTAAGTCTACTAAATATTGAGGCCACCTTAAACTCGTAGGTTGAACCGGCATGTGAATGTATGCCATTGTCGGCATCAGCGCCTCCCTCCCTCCCAGTGCAGTCCCCAAGGCCCCGTATATGTGGCTGGCTTCTTTCCTCTCCGGGTTTTGTTATGTCTACGGTCCCCCTGCATGCACTGCTCTATTTTTGGCACCCATTTGTTTGAATGCACATGTGAAAGACACTGCCAAGTGAAAGAGGGAGAGAGAGAGAGAGTAAAGGAGGGCGAGAGAGCCTGCAGCCTATAAGACTGGAACCAAAATAAGAAGCAGTGGTGAGGAAGTTGGTAACCAACAACCTTTTTAAAGGTTTTTTATTAAATTAGAGAGTAAAAGACCCAAAATACCCCAAATAAATGTTATTTCGGGTCTGTTTCTCCCTTCTTTTCAGTCTTTCTTTATTTGCTGACTGGTGTTTTCCTAGCGGCAGGCTGAGTGGAGGGAGCAGCTGTATTTGGATGTCACGCCGGGCTGTACCAAACACAAACATCAGACGTGTGACCTCGGGGTCAGACCAACTGTCCATGCAACAGGGGTGCGTGAAGCGTGCCCCGCTATACCACCAAGCTCACATACTTCCGCCTCTCCGGATTGCTGCCTAGGAACAGGTAACCAACGAAAAGGCTGCAGGGGGTGTCGTAAAATTTATCAGCGCCGTGGAATGAGGAGGTGTTGTTTTATTGCTTGTTAATATTTGGGGCAATAAAACAATAACGATAATGCTGTAAATATTCCTGAGAATTGCCCTCAAGCTCCAAAGGCGTGTCTGTTGTCGTGTTGCGGTGCTTCGCTATCAGTTCAATCACAAGAGGCTAGGTTTATAAACATTTATTAACAGCATGAGGTTTGGCGTAGACTCCAAGAGGTATCCAGCGATAAGGTGAAGCTCCCAGGGGCAGGAAGGAGACAGGAGAACCTCCCAGGCTGAAGATCTAACCCTCCTGGATATCTGATGGAGCCGTGATACTGGTGGTGGTGGGGGAGGAGGTGGTGGGTCAGTCTGGTGCGGTTTAGGCAGCTGAAATGACAGAAACACGGAAGCAGCTGAGGGGATACAAATAGAGGGAAATGGTTAGTGATTGGTTTCTGAAGGGAGGAAGAGAAGGAGAAAGGAGCGTGGGCTATACCTTTCCAGAGTCACGGCTCTTTGCTCTCATCTTGCTCTGCCCATTCCTCAGCTTCCTCCAGCCCATACTGAACCTTCCTCAATCAAGCCAAGTGGGCATTGGCTTGTTCCTCCTGTAAGAGTTGGGGGAAACAGAACAGCATGTTTATGGGAAAGAAGGTTAGAAGGACATAATCAGAAAATCAATTGCAGCTTCTGCTCTGCCTCCACCTCACCTTCAAGCTCACAAACCTGCACAGGAGAGACACAAATTGAAACACATGTATAACTATCAATGAAAAAGTAAAAGACAATAAAAGCATTGTGTAAAATAAAGTTAACATGCACCAAGTGACAAGCATGTATATTTTATTTTACCCCAGTTTCCAGTTTCTGGAATTGTTTCCTGACACGATGACACTTCATCGCCAGGTTGCTAAACGTTCCTGTGTTCGCAATTCTTTTCCTGCAGTACTGTCACCAACGTCTCCTCTAGTTCCTCCTCACGGGCTTCTGCCTTGGCCAAGTTCACCTTGCATTTTCAAAGTCCTCCTTCATGTTAGACAGATCCTTCTCAATCTCAGCACTCTTTAGTAGGAGTGTGATCTTGCAGTACACCTTCATCCATGGTCAGTGTTTCACATTCATAAATGACCGGATGTTATACTGGATGGTTGTATAGATTCTATAACTGAAAGAGAGGGGAAGGTTGCACCTATTTTTTAACGGGATTTAACAGGATTCAAAGCCATCCTGGAGCTATTCTTGTCATTAAAAAGTTCTCAGTCCCAGGGATGCACAGGCATCCTCTTATATCTGTATGAGAGTGCACAGCCAAGCAGAAGTCAAATAAGGAGTAGAGACAGATTGTGAGTGGAGAGAAGTGCCTATTTTGACACTCCCCACACACACTCTGAACACTAAACTACTTTTCCACACCGCTGATCATCTCGGAATTGAATTTCCCTGACTTAGCAGGACAGAAGATGTTGTTAATGAAAACAATATTCGCCAAGGACCATTTTGGGATGATCATATTTCAGTATGAATTAAATATTTGTCACTGCATTTTTCCATTTGTGCTTCATTCAATTATCTTTAGGAATATATTACAGCCCTCATTGTCAAGTTTAGCTACTTCAAGGCTTCTAGCAGCTAGAGTAAATGATTCATCACATTGGCGTCAAATCCCATTTAATTCTATGTTGAATATAACAATGCAGCTCTGCCATCGATGTAGAAATTCAGTAGAAATTTAGTCGTCTTTCCTCAATGTCATAAAAAAAAAAACATCCTGTCTAAAGCATCTTCATGAGCCTCACATTCCATTGCTTGCATCCCTGCTCATGTTGCATCCAATTAGATAATGGATTTTCCTCCAGGACTGATCGATGGGGTCAGTAGTGGGTTTAGGCCACAAAGTTTCCAAAGTTCACATTTGATGGAGGGTACACTACATATGTAAATAATAAAGTAATAGCATAGCTTAGCCCAGATAGCTGTAGCTTCATTTGTTCTGGCGTGGCACTTCACAAGGTTCTCCTTGGACACGGAACATCTTCACTCTCACAACTTCCCCGTACAGCAAATTCACACTGCACTGACTTTTAAAACAGGGATTATGGAAGTTAACGTGAAGACGTGTAAGCAGAAATCATCATCTTCAATATGATAGATATGCTTATGAGGATGTCTTCAGAGATTAGGCTATTGCACATGCTTGGATCTGCTAATCTATAATCTAAAAATCCATCAAAGGTCCTATTTAATATTTAACTATGAAAGAGCCAAATCATATTATTGCTCTTCCTGACCTTGACTTCAAATATATATACTAGTCCACATAACTGAACTGCTCCTTTTATGATGAAGGCACACACATGGTTGTTGTTGCACGGCCAGGCACATTTTCAGAAGTCATTACCAGCTGTGGACAAGTCTGTTTCTTTCATGCACAAGATGATTATGTGCAAGTAAATGTAATATCAAGTTTGAGAGATGTTGCACTGAGATGCATTTATTACAATTTATCAAGGACCAAATCTTCAAGTTTGGAAAGTCAAAGCCCTGTCAAAACTTGCCATTAGGCAGCTAGGCCAGCCACAACAACCAGCCTGTTTGAGTGTGACAGGTGAGGCAAAGCAGTCATAACTAAGATGTGTGTACATACAGCACATCAGGTGTCTATAGTTAGAAACTTCCAGGGTCAATTTAGTTCATCTTATCTTAAACCAGTTTCTCCACTGTACATATATCCCATATGTACTGTAATGTAATGGTCAGAGCTGGAGACACATCTGACCCTTGAATTTGTAGGAAAAGCAGTCCTGCAGTCAGTGCTATATTGCGAGGTAAGGCCATCAAATGCATTGTAATTCAGAAGTATTACTTTGTAATCAATATTTGGATTTGAGGGGAGCCAATAAAGAGAGACAAGACTGACATCATGTGATCATGTTTTCTTGTTTGTGGATTTGGGGCAGTCTGATTAGCTTTGTAAAGTTTTGCACCATATTCATGATAGGCTCAACTTAAATACTTGTTTGTGGCAAGTGCAGTTTTTGGTCTTAGGAATGAAGGCTGTCTTTACTTGTTCAAGGTGACAAGTGAAATTAAACGGCATTAAATGTAATAGTTTGTCTGCGACTTTACATAATATCTTTGCAAATTGATGTAGCAGCTGTAGCTAAGTGTTGAAAGCCAATGTGAGTCATCTAACCTGCGCATGCCTCATGCCTGAGCCTGGTTTACTGCGTGTTTTAATTCACCAAAAATGAGCAGGTAATTTTATGCTCTTCAGTAAGTAACGGCACTTTGGGGTGACATGAGGACAAAACCAGATGGATCTAAATTATGAGTCTTGAGCCCAATTGTGGGAAAAACATTAGAAAACAATCAACAGTTTACAGTTTTTTATGGAGGGCATATACGCAGACCTTAAATCAGTAGACAGGTCTAGTATCTATCTAGTATGATTATTGACATCTATTAAGCAGCTATGAGCAAAAGCAGTTAGTTGCAGCTCTGCAGAGGCCAACAGGATCTTCTAAATGGGTAAAAGGGGGGTGTCAAGATCAACTATCTCAAAGCTTTCTTGGTGCTGTGCTGTGGTCTGAAGCTAGATTATAGGATATCTTAGATATTACTTACTGGGCTATGAGTGTTCCCAATCATTTTGAAAGGTGGAAGATTGGAAATTGAGTTTGTTAGTAAAAAAAAAACTGATCTGTAATTTTCCAGATTTTGACTTTGGGCAACTTTAATCAGATAAACTGGAACAATGCCAGTAGAAGCTATAGGGAATACCCTGGTGAGGACAGGGAGTAATTCTGTGACTCATTTTAAGAGGACTGGCCTTTTTTTCCTTGTTAAGAAGTTTGACAGCATGCTTTTACTCCGCTGCCTAAAAGTAGGACCAGGTCATGATGAAGCAGTTGAAGCGATGAGTGCTAAAGGGACATGACAGACATTGATTCGGTGAGATTTGCAGTGACAAGAAAGCATAAAATGGTTACACATTCCATCATCTCGTTCAATTTCCAATCCTTCCTTACTTACCAACTATCTTTTATTACAAATTAATAGAACCGTGAAAATAACCTCGTCTGCAATGCATATTTTCTAAATGACCCCACGGTCATTTCTTGTTAAAAAAGTAAGTGTTCAGAGGATTCAAATCCTTTCCTATTTATGTCACATATGCCAAGTACCCACTCGTCTCCTGTTGCCTCAAGCTGATTTTTTTTTTTTTGGTCACTCCATCTGATTTATTTTAATTTGAGTCACTCCACAGCAGTTCGGACGTCTTTTCTGCCTACAGCCATCAGACTATTCAACAGCACTATAATATAAAATCCTTAATTAGCACACACACACACACACACACACACACAGACTGTCATCAAATTATTTTTTTATGATGACCATCTCTTTTTACTATGGTTAATGTTGTCACTTGGTGTGTACCGGTGTTGAGTGTTTCTCGGACTACTTTGCTGTGCCATGACAGCTGGGTGTCCCTGTGGGAAAATATACCTCGTCTCATCTAATCGCATCTGGTCTCATCTCGTATGGCTACGCCTCGTGGCCACTTCCCTTCCCATTCATTAAAATCAGTGAGGTACACGCCTGTAATAAAAACACATCTGACACATCTGAAGAAAGAAAGAAAGAAAGAAAGGACCAAGAAAGGATAACACACACAAAAAGGTGTCGTACCAGTTTTTCCTTGTCCTCAGTGAGGGTCCAAGGTTAGGGGGTGGTGTCATTTATTGTTGTCATAATGTGGCGTTGTGAAGCCCTTTGAGACTGTAACTGTGATTAAGGGCTATACAAATAAACTTGACTTGAAATGGTGAGTATATGGTTATGAGTATATGAATTTAAAATCATAGGAATTCAATATTCAAAGAGTAAAATAATGGTAAAATAACAGTTAAAATCTGTTTTAAAGGAGCTGTGGTTTAAAGGAGGTGTTTTAGCTCTATAATTTATCTTTTTTTTTTTTTTTTTAAATAATGTTGTTGTACTGTTGGAGGAATGAGACCTTGGCACTCATGTATGGGTATACACAAAAGGGACACAATGTTTGATGTTCGTAAAAAGCAAACTAAATGTGATCATGTGTGTACTGCAGCACATTCTCTTGCTCGCACATATTTTGAAGGGGTTTTAAAACCAAACTGAATGGCAAAGGGGAGGCTCAAACATCCAACCAAACAATGTAAATGTCACTGCAGCATCACGAGCTATAACAAAACTTCAGTGGATCACACATCAGCCTCCCACTATTAAAGGTACAGTATGTATCTCTTTGTCCCCCACCACGTTCTGCATCAACTACTGAAGTGCAATGCTAGGGGGGTGGGGTCCATTTAGATCTGTTTGGTGCTGAAGATCATCATAATCTGCTCGCGCCTGAACCAATACTGGGCAAAGATGTCCACATCATCGTAAATGTCAAGTAGATGTAGCCTGTCACATAATATCTGTTGATGACAAATGTTTTCTCCATTTTCTTATAGGCCATGTGCTTGTTTTGTTGTTGTTTTCTAGGTAGCTATTAACAATATGTTGTTTGTTGGTTGCCGTTGGCTACGCAACAGTTACGAACAGCTGGTGCAGCCGGCCCCTGGTCTTTAAAGCTGCAACAGGCAACTTTGCATGTTTGTGGCTCCAAATGGCGGCGAGAGGGAACGTGTTTGAACTTCCAATACCCAGAAATCACGTTAACCAAGCCAGCTAGAGCATTTGCCTCCTTTTTCCTCTGAATACACCTATTTGCTTTTCCTTGCAATATCATACTAAGTTGAGGTCAAGCAGTTGGCGCAGGCAGGCAAAACCGTCAACAATTTGGAGGTGACCACTGTCTACGCTAAGACTGCTGTTGCTGAGATAGTCCACATACTGATATTGGATGACATGCAGGGTTGCCAGAGGTCCGGTCCAGATTGTCCATTTTCAAACAGTTTGTTTTGATCAGGTTGATCAGGACTTCAACAGGCTTTTTCCCTGCACATCTGAGCAAAGTTTCTCAATGTGGGTAGGTAATTGTCTTTCCCTCACACGCTAAAAGTGTTAAATAGGTTATTGAGTTTAACAGGCTTTCACTGAGTCAGTCTCAGAAGTATTTTTTCATGGTCTGAAAATATTATGTCCTACCTTGATGAGATTCCTTTTGTGGATATACATAATCAATCCACTGGCAACCATGAGAGGACATGGTAAGTGGAACAGTTGCTTGCTGTGGTCTGTCTTTCTGCTTGAGCTGCTGCTGCTGCTGCTGCTGGTGCGATAGTAGCAGCAGTAGCATTTTACTATTTTTTTCTTGGCTAAATGCCACATACCTATACACCCATTCATTAATTTCTCTACCCACTTATTTCTATTCAGAGTGACTGGGCTGTAGTCTATTCCAGCATGCAATAGGCTGAAGGCAATGACATAGTAATTACACATTACAAGTATTTTACAGTTTCCAGAGGCACCACAATATCTGGCAAATGCATGGAGTGGATTAATGCATAGAGTAAGCCCTTTTTCTGATTCCAACTAATCTCTCTACCTCTTTCAGATGTCTCATATATTAGATGCTACGGTATTAGCCGGAATCTCAATCACATGACAAAGCAGAAAGTTTGAACAGACTGTACGTGGCTAGCTCAAAAGGGTAGGGAAAGATAACAAACTTGTCATGGAAAACCATTTTAAGTGTGCAATAAATCGCAGTCAGTATCCAAAAGTCTATTGGATTCTTCTATAAATTCATGAAATCAGATTAGTATAGCTTTGTTTGTGATGGTGAACATACACCCCCAATAATCCCGCAGTAGAATGAATGGGGGTAATGTGACTTGCCATGTTCATTCTACGTAATTCCACATAACAAAACCTAGCCTGGGCCTGATTCGGGGAGAGGATCTGCCCTTTCCCTTGCTAAATAAATTATTGTTTAACTGCTAGATTTTAGCAAATCATTACTACCCTTTGAATGTCAGACACTGCAACATAATTTGGGGGAAAAAGCAATCCTATCCAGGAGAAAGGGCTATTTGATGCGCTCTATGTTGTTTGCAGAAGTGTCCATATAGCTTTGACAGTCCTGCAGTTCATGATAACATTTTATTTCCTTTTCATATGATGTCTTAAATTATCATATGCATTGTGCTACCTCGGCACTGATTGCTGTGTTTTGGTTTGATGTGACAGCACCCAACACCTTCATCAATCTGGACAACTGCAAAGACTTGATTCAGATCAGCTATCAAGACCCAGAGCACCACTTGTATGCTCCTCTGACAGAAAGCTGACCTGCAAAAGGAAGGTAGTTGGGACTTTTGATCATCCAGAGCCATCTGCTGGGCTATTAATGTATCAACATTTCAGCTGCAAAAGTATTATTAGATGTTAAGACATTGACATTCATCATGTTAGAGAGTGATCTTACATTAAGAAGGCCAAGCTTCACATTCACATTTTGATTTAGGTCCTTCTCCAGTGGGGCTTGTGCAATAGTCCCAAGTTAAAGATGGACACTACCAGTCTTATAAAGGGGCCAGAGGGCCTAACGGTTAGTAGGGTTTGGATGGGGTAAATTGCTGTGCTTGGGCTTGAAACAGTGGGGCGTGAAGTTGCCAGACCACTTTAAGAATCCTCTAAAGTCAATTACTTGAAGCCTGATTGTTTTCAGATAGCAAGTGGGCTCCATCAAGAGTAGGGTGGATGCTATCCCTAGCCATTAGCCAAGACCTTCTCCAATATATTCTCACATATATGTGGCATTGTGTGTTTTTGTTGTTTTAGTATTTTACTGTAGATACTATGTGGCCTTTTCTCTGTGATATATAAGTAGTCAAGTATTAAACCATTGCTTTTTGATCCTTCATGCTGCCAAACAATTAATTACCCCAAGTAAGCTGAAGTTTGTTTTCCTACTTTTCTAGAAATGCAGCGATCATTCAATGTCACTAATGTGGAGCACATGGCTGCTGGGATGTAGACACACTTATGCCCAGTATATTTATAGCTGACACTATAAAAGGTAGATTTTGTCATGCATCAAAACTCTGGCATGCACAAAATTGAGGAATCTTTCTCTTTTCCATTATAGTCCCTGATTTCTTGTCAGCAATCTATGGGTTATCAGTGCTCTAAGAACCAGGAAGTTGAAACCAATGCAATTTCTTTATATATAATGAACTTTGAAGCGACTTTAATTGAAATTGCAGTACATGTCGAGTCTAATCCAACCAGATTAACTAAAGTAGCTTTGAGGCCAATTGTCTTATTTACTCATTGCTGACTCACCTATTGTTTTTAATATGCCATTATTTTAACAATACCAAATAGTGTTGTTGTCCACGGCTTGGGAGCTGTGAGTGTAAGAACGTTTTGGCCAACAAAAAGTGGCCATAACTTTGATTAGCTGTTCTAAATATCTTTTCTTAACTGATGTAAGAGTTAAACTTAAACTACTACAAACTTAAACTACAAAATAGGATCTACGCATCGTGTACTTGATAAATATATCTAAACATCAGTTAAGCCCTTCTGGCTCCAAGCCCTTGATATACTCATTTTCACCATGTTGACAAATAGATAAATATTTACTTTAATAAATAATAGTTAGGAATGGGTGATTATTTGGAACATTATTACAATATTAAAACTGTCAATTTTCAACATTTCTGCTTCAATGTAAAAAAAAAAATCAACAACATCCATCATTCAAAAATAAAAAGGTTTATTCTTCAGTTAAAAAAAGAAAAATGCGCTGTACAATACAGAAACTTTACCAAACACTAAGATAAGCTATTTCTGTCTTAGTTATATAATTCAGTTCACCATCCAAGCTCGTCAGCACCAGTGAAAACCCAAACCTATTGTAGCTACATCTTTGAGATCTGTTAGGCACCAGCTGCTTTTACAAAGAGAGCCTCATTTCCTAATACCCAACTGTAGTCAAATCACCTGCCCCTTAGCTCCACTTATACAACCAAACAATCAGATTAACTGTCAGCTGCTCAAACTTCCTTTTCCAAGGCTGACACTCAAGCCTCCACCAAACACGTAGACAATCACAATATTGTATATGTTTTTACGCTCTTATGTGTTCCAGCTGTTTCCATGAAGTCTATATGAGAGGCATTGAAGACATAAGTGGCGTACAAAGAAAAATGCAAAGAAATGCAATTCTGGGCAAGAGTCCAGGGTCCTTTGTGACATATCATTGGGGAACAGGGGGGCCAAACATCTCCATGGTCTCCACAACCAGCGACAGGTGGTCCAGAAAAGATCCTACCGACACTCGAAGGATGCGAGCCTCATCTGCACTCCACCTCCTGAAACATAAAGAGAAAATAGGGTGATATTTTTCTTTGGGGGGGGCACATCTCGGACAAGGGCTGATCAAAAGTAGTGTGGTGTGGAGGAACAGTCTTACTCACACAGACAGCTTGCTGCCAGATACTGTGAGTTGCTTGTTGATGCCGCCTTTCCGTGGCTCTCGGTCCGGTGACAGAGACTGGAGAGCAATGGACGCTTCACGGGAAGAGGGGAAGGAAATGTCCAGAGCACTACAGGACGGTCAAGGATGCCACACATGCTTGTCAGAGTTTGTGGACCTAGATTGTTGATGCTAACAATTTTTTTTGGGGGGGGGTACGAGTCACTTAGACCAGGGTCACTATCAGCCCAAACAGATCATATCTCATCTTCATGCCATGTGATGTGTGTTTTGGCTTTATGAGTGATAAAAAAAATGATGATTTTGATCCAATAGTTGTTCCACCTTAAAGCTGAAACTGTTCTTCCACTGACCTGATGGTGGGTGTGTACGGTGTTTTACTCTTCTATGTAAAAACACTGACTACAGTCTTCAGCTTCATATTAATATTATGAGGTTTGTTGGTGTTAAAGTGGGAGATGATATTTTTGTGTCCAATCACATTCTTCGTTCATGGCACGATGCATCAGTAGACTGAGATAATCCCATTGTTTCAGTTTAATCTACAATCACTATCGTAGTTTATTCAATATACTTTTAATATCAGTTTCAATTGTTGACATCAAGGGCATTATTTGATCATCTTACACAGACTATCTTACACATTATACTGTATGTATATAGTATGTCCACAATAGAAGGGTTCTCCACACTTCGTGCCATACCAAAATAGAACCACAGTGTGGTGACAAAATGAGTTTTCTTGTATGGTCAAGTAGTTACTAGCTTGGTAGTTACTAGCTTAGTAACGCAGAGTTTCAGTTTCATATTCTGCTATTTGTAGAGACATTGTGGGAGTTTCCCCACAGCTGAACCGTCAGAATCGGAAGTAGAAATTGCTGTCAGTGCTCCTAATTACTAGCATGTTCATTCACAAGGGATTAATGTGATCAAGGGATCCCTGTCCTCAGCAAATTACTGCAGAAAATCACAAACCCGTCACAGTAGCAGGGGGATCAAAAGCACTGACAAATTGCTCGGTGTAGTTTATACTAGTCCTGTACAAAGTACTACAGTTGCCATGTCATCCAATCCTCTCCTCTCCATGCAGCCTTTCCCCTGCATTTAAATGCCCTGACGATTAAAGTTTGACTCAAAATTAAAGTCGCTGTCGTCAAATTAGCGCTCGCGAAATGAGTGAATCCAGGAAAGCCTAGCAGTGGTCGTGGACTAGCAGCTAACGTTAGCACATGTTAAAAAATAAATGTGTATATATAAGTTTTTTTTTTACAGCGATACATATAAGGAAGTATATTCATCCTGAACTGATGTAAAAGGATACAATTCCAGTTTGCCCGACTCCTGGGTGTTTTCGCTGCTGGGCGCCGCCATTACGGTTGTATTTAAGTAAATTAAGTTGACAATTGTGGAAAGCACTTTCGCTAAAAGTCAGACCAAGCGTCCCGTTGTGTCTTCTTTATTTGCTAGGGTTTCGGGAGCATAATCTCAGCGATGGCGCATTGCTGCCCTCCACAGTTCAAAATGTAATCGACAGTTTAACCTTTATTTCCAGTTTATACCCTCAGGGAAAGCCAGTCTTGTGAAGGAAGTCAAGGACTCTTGTGTTTCTCCAGTAATGCATGTCTAATAAAGTTTTCGTTTTTGAAGAATACAGAGTGAAACCAAGTTCTATGTCTGTGTGTGTGTGTGTGTGTGTGTGTGTGTGTGTGTGTGTGTGCGTAGAGAGAGAGAGAGAGAGAGAGAGAGAGAGAGA
>CABFOQ010054365.1:3151-18393 GCA_900660455.1 Gephyroberyx darwinii
CACACTGGTATGTTTACACACACACACACACACACACACACACACACACACACACACACACGCACACACACACACACTATCTGCTCCCTGAGCTCTAAAGTCACATACTTTTCATTTGTACAGACAGACAGAAGTGACTTGCCACTGTATGGTCCAGCTGGCAGGGAGGTCGTTTAAGGTTGTTTTAAATGTGTATGTACAGTGGGGTTTTTAGTATTCGATCGATACATTGGTTTGCCAATATATGAGGCTGATATTGGCCTTTTATTGAAAAATCGGATATTGTCAGTGTCATCCACCTCTGATATGACGGAGGTTTCTCTCTAACCATAGCTACTGAATCTGTTTTATTGTCATTATTATTATATCCGATGTCTGACCAGAGAAATCATTCCAGTGGTGTGGGAGGATTTCACTCAACAGCTTCAGGGTGTCAGTCTGTAAAACCTGCAATGAAACCTGCCTCACTCTGCCTTGAGGAGCTGATAACCCTTTCAATGGAGTGTTGAATGTGAATGTGTTAAGGGCTGTTGGTGCTTTCTATCAGCAGATTGCATCATTAATCCACCAAGCAGTTGATCTACCAAATAAAAGCATGAAACAGATCAAGTCAAATCTTTGATAAATCAGTTAAAAGTAAAACATTTTTTTAATTTGCAGATGTTGTTAGTTGTTATTTGTGACTATTGCGGAGTCGGTGTAGGTAATGAAGTTTTGGCAATCAGTTTTCCACTTAGCCTCTGTCTCTTCCAGCTCTCCAGACCTTATTTCCACTAGATAAATGTCTCCACTTTTGCCTCCACTTTTTGTAGTCTAAGAAATGACAAGAAGTTTTAAGTGCTGGCAATTCCACATGCTCTTTAGGAAGTATGATTATCTTTTGCTCTCTCTCGCCTCTCTCTCCTCCTCTCGTGTATTTTTCTCAATCTCTGTCTCCTTTGCCTTTTTCCACTAAAGTTGCATTAGAGGGTTTTTTTCCGAGAGCACATTTCCATCATTTCGGTGTTCATCTTGACATTTCCTCTGTGCTCTTCATCTCTCTCTGTCTCTCACCTATTACCTCAGACCCATTTAGTTTCAGGCCAGGGAGAAGGGTAGAACATTAATGCTCAAAAATATTCTCTGGTAACAGATGAGCACATAAATTAGAATAAAGTTGCCGCCTGAAATAAACTCCTTTCCTCTTCTCTTTTACTGTGTTTTCTTCTTTGCAGTTGAGGGGAAATCTTCTCTTCTCATATAACCTGATTTCTTGTGTGTGTTTGTGTAGGTACGACTACCAGGAGCTGCTCCACAACTCCAGTTTCTGCCTGGTGCCCCGGGGCCGACGCCTGGGATCCTTCCGCTTCCTAGAGGCCCTGCAGGTCTGTGTGTGTGTGTGCTTGCATGCATAATATCTATGCATATATTTGTTAACTTTGCCCCGATTCATGCTTGCGCCTGTGTATGTGTCAGAACAGCCCACGGCAAACAAGTGCCTTGTTGTGGACGGGCTATTCTGGTTCCATGATGAATCAGTGTTTTTTGTAGGATGGGGATTAGCTGATTTCTTTTAAACTTTATCTATTGATGTGGCATATGAAAGGTTGTGCAAAGGTTTTCTAGTATATAGCTGTAGTATCTACCAATAGTAAACTAAACATTCTGATGAAAATAAATCCCATATTACGCTAATTAAAGCTAGCAAATTCCGCTAACAAACCTTTCAATAAAACACTGCTGAACCGACAGAACTGACAAGTGAACCTCTATTTATGCTATGCTAACATAGCCAGAAGACCCCCACCCTCCCCTGTGTTTCTGGCTGCACCGCTTGAACGTTCAACATGTTCCATTTAAACTGAACAACTTCAACGTCTTGGGCATGTTGCCGCCTGCTGATCCGGCCAGAAATACACGCTGTTACTTATCCCAATGATTAAAGGCTTTCCAGACGCCCCGTAGCGCTGAAGCCGGACACTCAGGGATCAGACGGTCTGCGGACAGCCCCAGTGGCCCGCTCCTACCAACGGTTGATCTTATTGCTATTGACAAACTGTCATCCGCCTGCCACAGAAAACCTTGTTTCTCTAGATGCACCACGGAGGATAGAAGGAGAGCACTTACACATCGTCAGACAACAGAATTTTTCAGCTTTCATTAACACCTTGTTCCTAGCTGTCTCTCAGTTGTTTTGACAGTTTATCTTTAACTATCTGGCTCTGCCATGCGCCTGCCTTCGGCTGTCTTGCTCTCCTTGTTCTTGTTCTTGTTTTCCTCTGCTCTCTTATTAGATATTCTGTTGAGGACAGGCTCCATACTCTCTTTTAGTAATAAATAGTGTGTGCAAGCTTCCCTCCAAAGCAGTCATCCAGGGCAGTGGTTATACGGTTTTATATGTAGCCCTAACTTTAATTTTAGACACAACCTATAAATAAATCTTGAAATAATACATATTTGTATAAAAATCAAAATCAAAATAGTCAAAACTTAAAAATGTATAATATAACCAACTACAGTTCAATAAAGGTCATTCAAATAGTTAGTTTGTTCAATATCCACTTGCAGCTTACAACCTAACCTAGAAAACAGTACAGACTGTCCATCTTTGCAATTCTTTTATTTGATTGGAAAGCTCTAAAACTGATATATCAGATTTCACTTTAAGGTAGAGGGGTGGGTTTGAGCAGTAAGGCATTAGGGCTTGGCTGCATGAGAATCAAAGTGATGTGAACACTGTTAGTCTGGCCGAAAGAAATTAAGTCCACAACTCTGGTTAGAGAAGAGTTATGCCCCTGGTTGGGACTTGTTTAAAAACTGTAAGAGGTAAACTCTTGTTTGTGTATCGTCTAGACCAGGGATGGCCAAACTTTTTTGGTTGTGGGCCACATGCAGAAAAATGTAAGGAGTCACGGGCCAAACAATATTAACCGCGGCAGTTGTCAACCAGGTACACTGCAAGAAAAAGTGTTTTTAGACCAGAAAACCCCTGTGCCATTGAAAATTCATTTTCTATCAAAATAACTATACGACACTACTGAACAGTTTACCTGTTGTCATTACAGTAGTTTATTGATGTGCTCACACATTACAGTAGGCATTTCTGTATCTTAAATTTTATTTAAATTAATACAATAAAATTCTCATTTAGGGCTGGGCAATATGGACCAAAAATCATATCTCGGTATTTTTAGGCTGAATGGTGATACACGATATATATCTCGATATTTTCTAGTACGAAGTGGGCTAAATGTTCAGTTGTAAATCAAAGCCACATGTGAGATGTCACAAGCACTTCTCAATTTGTACAATATGACTCAAAAATTACCTGATGCATGACTCTGTCCCCCTCACATACACACACATCAACTTTCTTCAGATGGTACAGAGAAACTTTATTACTTCATTGGCATAACGATGAGAGTTATCACGTACTGTAAAACCAATTTACATGTATGATTTCAAAAGTCAACTAATCATATCCTATAATCAATACTATTTATTTTTACTTGTATATAAATATTATCTATCTATCTAAAAGAAGAGAGTCTCTTCAAGTTGAGTTCACTAGTATATGATCCACAACATTTCTCCCTTCAGTGTCAACTTTGACAGTATGACAACAAAATGTCCCTCTTATCTTAGCTAACTCTGGGCTTTCAAAATACAAGAGAAAACACCCCGTACTTCACACAGACCCATAAAGAAGTCTAATAAGATCAGACAACAAAAGTCGTCAAACGTATACGGTGAAAACTCGGCATAAACTGGTCAGTCCTCCCGACGGACTCTTCGATGCACTCGCACCCGGGAAACGGTCCCGCTATGTAATACAGTTGATTTGTGGCTTGTTTTATCAAAAAACAAGTGATTTCAATCAAAAAACCTAAACTCACAAGGTCATAGTCACTTTCCATGATACATGGCATTTCTGAATCTGTTTCACAGCATATCCTGACAGCTTCCATAAGGTTGTAAAACCGGGGATGCTTTAGCGGTGCAGCCATTTTTAGGACAACGGCGCGAAGAAAATTAAACGCAGAAAAACTACGAAAATGTCAACGTACGACCAACATTTTCTGGTTGACAATCGATGACAAATTGAAGTATATAGAAAACAAAGTTCAAAACTTGATTTTCTGTTTTTTATGCATTTTTAATGATCAGAAAATGACGGTAGTGTGGACTGGCACAGTGTCTCCCTCCATATTGCAGGAGAACTTGTGAGCGAGTGGGGCCGGGTTTGCTCTCAGAGGAAGAGTGGGGGCGGGGTTGCACGGAGAGTGTGAGAGAGGAGAGATGCAAACACTGGCATGGCTTTACAGAAGAAACGGGTTATGTATTTTAACGCAACATCAAACTATATTGATATAAACAGTATTGTCTCATCCTATATCTCGTTTGAAAATATATCGACCTACCTTAAAAAGTCGATGTACCCCCCAGCCCTAACATACAGTGCAATTTATTATTAGAGACTATTTTCTAATGGGCCATATTCCATTTTATTTTTAAAATTCAGGCCATAGTTTGGCCATGCCTGGTCTAGACTGTACCAAAACAATACCATTTGAAAACAGTATTGCTTATCGCAATTAGCGTCATTAGCATAGTTTCCCCATTGTTTGCAGTGTAGTTTAATCTATAGCTAATGCTAATGCTAAAAACATCCTGCTGCCCATTCTCCATTATATATTGCTCTTAACACTACTCCTACCCCAGGGAACAATCCACCAATTTGTGATTACTAACAAGCTTGCACAGGTTTTGTTTTGTTTGCTTGCTTTGTGCACGTGAAGCAGCCATTAGTTTGTAGGCCACCACCCACCCAAGCCACGACTCAGGCCTGCACTGTTTAGATATTTTATTTATAGATAAGATATTTTATTCCAAAGATTTAAGTGCCAATTTTATGTTTTAGGGAAAATATTGAATGTGAATGAGACAGTATTAATAAGATGTTTAAATTCTTATTGTTTATTCTTTTAGATTATTATTCTACCAGTGACTAAAAGAAATTTGTATATTCGGACATTGAACTAAATGCCATTCATCTGCATTTAAAGTCTATTGCATTGTGTCATATTTGATTATATAGATTTTATACTTGGGTCGTGATAACAGATAAGAGAGGATATAAAATCCATAGGAGTCAATACCTTAGAAAGAATTACAAAAAGTTCATTATATTCCTTACTAAGTGGAGGCACCACCATTTATTGAAAATCTTATAAAGAGGATGAAAATTAAAGCCATTCAGTTCATTAATAATTACAGGTAAAAGCGCAATCTGATATTAATACTTACCCAAGGCCCTGCCCATAGTCGTAGTACATATATATATCAGCTTTTAGTGATCAGTGTTTTCCGCTTAAATACAAAGCACTATACTGGTTCATTAGGTTGTCATCAATAGGCCTAAAGCTATGGTTTCAGTTAAGTCTACCTGCATTAATGATTTCCACAGAAAGGATGGGTGCTAAATAGCAGGAATCTCATTTATATTAAAAAAAAAATGGATTCCTTTGATTGTAAAAGATGTCTCAAATTGTGGTTATGAATTATCTATAATATTCTGGGAGAAGGCAAGGCAGGCACAGAAGTGGAGGGAGTGTGCAGTAGGGGGAGACAGCCAATCAGATGTCTTGTTGAATACAAGGAAGGATTGTGGGAGTTGAACAAAATTCCAGTAAGGTTGTGTGAAAATTCATAACTATGTTACTTTTACCTTAATTAGATACTATTAATTAAACCAAATAAAATATACAATTATTTTCTTAAATCCCGCAAATCAATTTGATAGTGCGCTGGTATATAGGGGTTCTGTGTCTCATGACTTACTAACCTGAATTTAGCTCCTGATACCCATGTCTGGTGCCATGTGGGAAAAAAATCTACTTATACAGTTCACCCCGCACAAGCAAAAAAACTTCATCAAACACTACAAGGAAATGTTTCTGTGTCATGTGTGGTGCTGATGGATAGCTGAGGATTTTTCCATGTCAAGCCCGAAACCAGGAGAGCCTTAACTTCATTAGAACGGCTAAGTGTTGCTGTCAGGCATGGAGCAAAATGGACTAAATGCACAATATGTTAAATTAATCATTTAATTGATAATTATTAAATAATAATATTCATCTTCCACTCAGCAACTTAGTTCTTGAACAGTAGCTAAACAAAGTGGTTGCCAAATGACACATAAATAGCGATATACGTGATTATTTTGAGTTAGCGCTTCAATAATTAAATTGTTATCTGAACATAGGTGTGTTTGTATATTACAACATTATATCATTAATATTTAGTTATGCACTCAAAGGTGTGAGTTTATTGGGTATTTTACAACAGCTGTGCATGTGTCTCAGCCAATCAGAACTGGGGTCCTGAACTATGTGTTTTATAAATGAATACACGAGTGTCTTAACCCCTTAACATTAACCCGGCTCTATGAGGCTAGGCTTGATACAGACAGATTTTGACAGTGCATAAAACACCAAAACACAGTGAGAGAAAAGAACAGAAAAGAAAGAGCAGACTATTCATGAAAATGCAGTGGAGGGGAGAAGTGTGAAAGGAAAACAAACAAAAGAAAGTCATCTCACCCCGGCCAAGACAGACTAATCAGTGCAGTTGAAATTTGCATAGAGAGGTGACACTGACACCGGCCGTGCACTCGGCATTTGGCTAATCCTCTTTAATCTCTGTTTCCGCTCATTGAGAATCCGGTCTAATTTGAACTTTAAATGAAAATACCAGCTATCAAGTTATCTCTCGTTTCTCTGCTACTTCAGACTACATATACAAAGCATACCATGCCCTGTAAAGTAATGGTATTCAGAAGTTGCTTCGCTCGCGGCCGCAAATCTTCTTGAAAGTTCATACGAAATCCTGCTGACAGACCTCCTCATCAATGTGAAGCCAAAGCCAAAAACAAAACAACCATTTTACCCATTTTTATTTCCTTGTGTTTTCAAGGCTGTAATTCTGGTACCTAGTAATGGCCTCTTGGCGGTGTGTGATGTGCTGAGCACCATCAATAATGTTTTTACTGGAACTGATAGTTTGTGTGTTGATTAAATTTGGATTAATGCGGTACAGTTTTTATTTTTCCCAGAACTTGTTAACCTGTGAAGCCTTGTTAGCTGACAGAGGGGACTGTGCCAAATTATAACATGCCATATTAGTTATTACTATTTATTAGATAACTTATTATAAGATTATAAAATATAAAACAAAGCCATATGCTGTGAAATGGCCTATAGATGGAGAAAATTAACTAAAAACTATTTTTAAAAAACAGCGGTATTTTCCCTTTAAATGCAGTTATTGATAGTGCAATGGCACGCACACTCTACTCTGATCCATTAGCCACGAATGATCAACAGTTTCAAGAGCCTCATTAAATGAATTTACTCCTACACAGTAACACAGAGGGCCAACTGTGGGAAATGAAAAGAGCTTCTGATAAATTAAGTAGCATTAATTTGTCCTCTAAATATTGCTGCACACAGGGAAAAAAAAACAAAAAACACCACACTTTGTTTTCTTCTTAATCTTCTTGGCACCTCCATTTGCTTCTGCCAAACTCCAATTTGGAACGTGTTGAAAGTGTCTCATCAGATGGACTACTAAGAAGATAAATACCTCAGAAGCAAAAAAACAACAACAGATCCCTCCAAGCGCTTTGCTTTTAACTTCTGGATGAACTAGTTTTTTTTTCACTCACTACCAAACCTTGTCTACATTTTCCTCTTTCCTATTTCTAACAAACGTCGTCATCTGAAAAAAAAAAAAAACCTTTTCATGGATGGATTAACCATAAAAGAATATGATTTGGAGTTGGGTATTGGGGTGAGACCCAGTCGTAAATGTGATCTTAACTTTAGGATAAAGTATGCTCAGTGAGATCCAGGCTAACCTATGGAAGCAAATAAGTGACATTTATATTTGAATTTTTAAACACCGCTGAATTCATTAAAATATTTCACTTTGAAAACCATGTACCTGAATTTATTGGTTTTGAATTCACTTCTTCAAAATTCAAATATGACATTTCAAGTTTTGCAATTTCAACTAAATTCAATTTTGTATTGTTGTTTCCAATGTTCACAAATTCAGATCCAAAAATTCAAGTTTCAGATATTCAAAATCTATATTCAGGTTGTTCAAATTCGAGTGGTCAAATTCAGATCTAAAAATTCAAGTTAAAAAAATTCAGGTAGAACATCCGGGCTAGCGAGGACAGGCAATCGAGTCTGAGTGCAATCAAACCGACTTCTGGCCCGAAAGATGGTGACGAACGAGGTCTGTGTACACTTAGGAAAATGGTTTTCTGTTTGTCTAAATAAATAATCCTGAATGTTTCCTGGCCAGTATATGATATACAATATATGTAGATCAGTGTTTAGCACGTACGTTCACATCATTTCTAGAATGATCTGATCGTACATGACACTGATCTACAAATATTATATTTTATACTTGTAGTTGACTCGCTACCAACGGGGCCGCGACAGACAGAGACACAGACAGGAGTGGAGAGTTTCATGGGCCAACAGGCAGTTCACAGAAATGTGTTTTATTTGTACATAAAACCGTTGCTTTCCAGTGTCTTCTCAGCCGGCTGGTGCACCTCCACCAGATCAGCCGCGGAGCACCAAAGCCGCCAGTCCACTGGACACTCTCTCTCTCTCGTCACATGACTGACAGAGCGTAAACTGATAGGCCAGAAGTCGGTTCGATTGCAGTCAGACTTGATGGCCTGTCCTCGCTAGCCTAGATGTTCTAACTGAATTTTTTTAACTTTAATTTTTAGATCTGAATTTGACCACTGGAATTTGAACGACCTGAATATCGGTTTTGAATATCTGAACCTTTTGGATCTGAATTTGTGAACATTGGAAACAACAATGTGAAATTGAGTTTATTCAGGTACATGGTTTTCAAAGTAAAATATTTCAATGTTATGAATTTAGTGGTGTTTAAAAATTCAAATATAAATGTCACTTATTTGCTTCCATACTAACCTTATCTAACCTGTAAGTACATCTCACTTGACAATAGAAAGTGCCAGTATACACACAGCAGGCCTGGGGTCAGTTCACTTCAGCCAATTCAGAAAGTGCATCTTTCTCAAAATGTTTTCCTTTGTCTTGTATAACTATTTATTTTACATAATTTCTGTGCTTTTTTCCCTTTATTTCATATCCATGTCTGGAATTTTAGTAGAAAGAAAAACAATGAAAATTTGTATACTGTTACATCCCCAAAATGAATCCAAGGAATGAAGGGAGTAACACAAAATTAACCAGGGGAAAAAGAAGCAAGGAGAACAGAAGTATATGAACAAACCGAGAATTTAACAACTTAAATAAAGATATACAAAAGACCTCAAAACACCAACTGAAAAGTACTTTCTATAAAAAAGAGGAAAGCGATAAATGAAACAACAGGTTAACAGTTAAATTAAACTAAGGCTAAACACAACACTAATTAACACACTCCCCCTAAAAGGGAGCCACAGTTACCATCCCCGGCACACCACAACCTGAGTTTAGCTGAATACAAGCTGCCCACTGGCACCGCCTGTCTGTTCCTCCTGGTCTTTATCCTCCAGGCCCTGATGAGCAAGTGAGCACAGGTGCGCTCACTCACGCAATCACTACAGCGGTAGGAAGGGGGAAGGGCGGTAATCTGGGGAGAGACACAGGTGAGAACAAGAAGAAACACACACCACGGCCGTAACATTCACAAAAGATAATAGTTTCACTTGATGTTATTAATTGATTGAACTAAAAAGTGAATGGACATCAAAACCTGGCAGATGGTATCCAGCGCTTTGATTAAGGAACATTTTAAACATTTTTTCTTTTAAATGTAACGTCTTGTCCCCTCTCCCATCTGCCCCACCACTATTTATTTACCCTAATCCTCCTAATTATCCCTCTTTCCGTAATGCTCCTTCTCTCCATCTCTCCTTCACTTCCCAGGCGGCTTGTATCCCGGTTCTTCTGAGTAACGGCTGGGAGCTTCCCTTCTCTGAGGTCATCGACTGGAGGAAAGCCGCCATCATCGGAGACGAGAGACTGCTGCTACAGGTAGTCCTGGATTGATAGATGGAAAAGAGGGGAAAGGGATGGATGTATGGATGAAAGAGGGGCAAGGGATGATTGGAGGAAAGAGAAATGAATGGATGGAGGAAAGAAGGCGATGTATAGATGGATGGATGGATGAGTACATTAATAAAATTCGATTAAACTTGATCCCCGTGGATAAATTGGATCATAAGATAGATACAGATAGAATACAGAGCAAATGACAATTACATACTACGTATTATTCCATATTAAGTAGAAATATATGTATGAAAACATGAATTAATTAATGAAAATGTATATAAGATATGAAAATATTCAAAAATATTAAATGAATGCAATATGAAAACAAATGAAAATTAAATGATAACAATAAACTTTACTTATATAGCACGTCTCTAAAAGGAGAGTTTACAAAGTGCTTTACAGAGTACATGGACATATGGAGAAGGGATTGGGAGGGATAGACAGAATGGATAAATCGACAGAAAGGTTAATATGTAACACATCTGTTGATCAACAAATAGGCTATTTTCAAATTGCTAATTATACAGAGGATATGAATGCAGGATGGAAAAGGCTACGGGACACCAGCTTGGATTAAGAAGCCAGCGCCTTCTTCACGTCGCACAGCAGCCGCTAATTCAGTTTTGATTCAAGGCTGTTTGCAGAGTGTCCGGGTGGTGAAATGCCAACATCTTTCCTGTCGTAATCCCCATATCCAGTTCCAGATCCCCCCTGGGCAAACACAGAGATCCATCAGGCACTGCATCAACCATAGAAGCAACCGCAGAGATCGGGCATTCCTATTCCAAGTCATTGGGAACAGAAATGCACCCCAAATATACCATAGAACCACTTCCAATCTCTGACCTACCTTGTAAATGAAACCACCGAATAAGACCATATTGCGCTCATTGAAAGAAAACCACATATCCATGAAAAGAAAGTTGGGTGGTAACATATTGGTGAGTAACACATTACAGTAACTAAGAGCAAGTAAGGAAGTATTCCCACTATGATGAGTTACATGACCTTTTTTTGGTCTAATGAGCCCATTGCTGGTTAGGCATAAAGACATTTTGAAATGATGCGATGCATTTTTAACAGGTTTCAACAGCCTAAGAGCCATGGAACTCGCTCAGTCCATAAATGACCATGGGGAACTTTAAAAATGAGAAAACTCTGAACTACATTTATATGGTTACTACACGACAGCTGCGATATTCTCAGTCATTCATACCTAATTATCTTTGGCTTGATCCAGGAAGATTTATTCTAGGAATGGATCATCTCCTGTTTCCTTAATTATGGCACCAAGCAGATTGTATGATATTTACATTCTCTAATTGTGCTTTATATTACTACCTGACACCTGCATGACCTTTACTGGTACCTGGACAGCAACTTATTAATGTGGCAGACACTGTGTGTGTGTGTCTTGGGGGGTACATATGTGTGTGTCTGCCTTTTAATTAATATGGACCCAGTCCTCTATCAGCACCTAGCTACAATAATAATTTCATTTGTGTTTTTGGAGTCACATAATGGCAGACAAGCCTATTAAAAACTTGGCTTTTAGAGCAAAGCACAGCCGCTGTTTCATCCTTACACATTGACGTACTAATGTTGAGGGTTTATGTTTGGTCTCATTGCCCTCTGCAACATAAAGCCATCACAGGTGTGTGTCAGGTACCTCATGAATTTTGGGTAATAAGTAGAATAGCCTATTGCGTGGTGTGTCTGGTCCGTCTAAAAATACTTCTTGTCTGTGTGTGATGTATTTTTTTGTGATATAAGTCTGCAATTATTATTCTCTGTTGAGTAGTGGCCTGTAAGGATTCCTGAATAGGTGTATAATGTTGTGTGTTACACAGTTGTCCATTGGCTTCCAAAAGATAATGTTGATTGTCTAAAATCACAATCTTGGAGCCTTTATCAGCTGGTTTAATGATGATGTGTATTTATGTAAATTATGTATAGCTTGTGCTTCCAGTAATAATATATTGGAATAGCTATTTGTGTGTTGGTTTTTAATTTTTTTTTTGTGGATATTTTGAAATAAGGCATCCGTGGGCGGCTACCAATTTGAAGGCGTCTGGAACAGTGGGATTTGGTCCCCTGAGTCATAGTCAAAGTAATCTAGTAGTTTGAGGTTTCTATTGTATTTATACACATTACGCAGAAATAACTCTGTTGTGTAGGAATAAAGCTCAGGGCCCTTTCCAGCAGCCAGATCTCCGTTTAACATCCATTCACACATACCTGTTGTTTCATAGCGCAGTCATCGGGACAAAGAGCGCTTCTGCTCCCCATTCAGGCCAATCGGTTCCGATGAGGGAGAATTTTTGCATGGAAATTAAAATATATTGCCTGACGATATTTGAGAGACACTTAATGGTGTCCATCTATTTCGTTTTCTTGACGTGGTTTTGAGCAATGCTATGGTGATATGTAGAAGGCCTGTATATTTTTATTATTTTGCTTGTCATGCATGGATGTTTTTTTTTTTAATTGAAATAATTGAATATTTGAAAAATGTTTTCTCCCAAAGCAGAGTAGTTTGGTGGAGACTGTGAGAGGGGTTCAGTTTTATCTGTTGGGGAGGGGGGGAGAGGTAGGTGCGGCTGAGAGCACTGAGACCCAGTCCCCTATAATGACTATTGCCGTTGTGGCTATAATTCCCCAATCACGTGTTTTATTTAGTAGCGCTTAATGTCTAACCGTCTACTGATTTACAGCTATCTTAGGCGACAGTCTGGGTGACAGGCAGAGCCGCCTGGTTTGTGAAGTCGATTTAATTGGACCTATTCAAAAATGTAAAATGTTACTTTTGACAGTATTGAGCTCTGGGCTTGGTGGATTGATTACATTTTTAGGGGTCGTTTAGGGTTCAGATGTTTTATGTAATTCAAATTCTGATGTCTCCGTCAGCCGTTAGGGCCCTGGCACACCCACTTCCTAATGTTAAGGTTGTATTATGTGCAATTCAGTCATAGGGCCCTGGCATACTCCTTTATCATAGATCTACGGTTAGGTTTCATTTAGCAAGCCAGTCATCCCTGGGTAACTGGGTTAACTGGGTAACACTTTATATTAAGGTACACATATTCACTATTAACTAGTTGCTTATTAGCATGCATATTAGTAGCATATTGGCTCATTGGTCATTATAAAGCACTTATTAATGCCTTATTCTGCATGACCATATTTTACAACTACTAGGCCATTAACTGAGCAAAGCATATTAAGAACTTAATTCATGTACAACAACTTCCTTACTTACTATCAATAAGTGGTAATTAGGAGGTTATTGAGGGAAAACTCTTAGTTAATGGCCTAGTACTTGTAGAATATGGTCATGCAGAATAAGGCATGTGCTTATAAGTGCTTTATAATGACTAATAAAGAGCCAATATGCTACTAATATGCATGCTAATAAGTTAATAGTGAATATGTGTACCTTAATATAAAGTGTTACCGATAACTGTTAACTAACTAAAAAGCAGGAACTCTAAACCCAGTAAAAACACCTAATGTAGAAACCATGTGCTCAGTAGCATTAGCCCTAGCATGTATCCTTTAGCATATAGCAATCCATAAACAGTCCTTAGCCTACAGGCCTTTAGTTCCTTCACCCAGTCCCACTTATGAAGTAACAGTTCAAATCCTTGGGAACAATGTTGTCTAATAGTGTTGTCACGATACCGATACCAAGTCTTGAATTTTAATATTCCATACTTTTTGATACTTTTTCTTAGAAAAGTGGAAAAACTGCCACCATTATTTTGCTTTATTTCAAACCTGGACATTTTCAGTCAAAACACAAACTTTTAGAACAATATCAACAATGAATGAAATAAATTAAAGTAATGTCATTCAAGGTAAGATGACAATAACCCACTAAAATAACAGCATCATTCATGAAATGTGCGTAAGATCAGATTTGATCGTAAAGCGTTCGTACGAACGTAGTCTGATTCATCGTTTCATTTGTATCTGAATTTGTTTGTTGGTACGATCAATGTGTCCAACTCCAATGCCGACTGGACACCCGACAGTGAGGTCTCTCCTATTTTGGAACTGATCCTCTGTTCCATGTCCGATAGCGCCATGCTTTACTTTTATATGTCCTTGTGACTCCACTGCTTATGCTACTGCTTATGTTTTTTTCTCATTCATTCATGCGCGCAGCACTTCCATTTCGGACTCTGCAAAGTCCCTCTTTTCCCCATGGTTTACTTGCACACGACCCTTCAGTCTGCAGCCTTTTACGGTGTTGAACAGGGTGTTTACCTATGCAAATCGGCTTCAACAGGCATGCACATCCAATTTACTAATGATTGGCATTCATCAAATATACACCTGTTCTACGAACAAATGGAGGTTTCCTGCATGTTTCATGAATCCCACATTGGTATATTCTTACGCACATAAATACGACAAATTTACAAATAATTTAAGAAAATATGGAAGCCCATGAGGGACTTATTTCAAATGATAATGCAAACTTGAAGATGAAAATGCAATTCCACAATTGCATGTGTTATTTGGGTCAAAATTCAAATGAAAATGCAATAATCCAATTTGCATTTTCACGTTCACATACTCCTATGGGCGTTCTAGGACCATATTAAAATGAAATGGAAAGGCTGTTGGACATTTCATTTTCAAAGACTTAACCTGCTCTACAAGGGACAAAATCCAAATGCAATACGTGAAACAACGCCACCAGTCTATTGCATTTACATTTTCATGTTACCACGCTCTTTTGGGGACAACATGAAAATGAAAATGCAATTTTCTAACAATTGGGAAATTAAAATGGAAAGGCTGTTGGACATTTCATTTTCAAAGACTTAACCTGCTCTACAAGGGACAAAATCCAAATGCAATACGTGAAACAGCGCCCCCAGTCTATTACATTTACATTTTCATATCATCACGCTCTTTTGGGGACAAACTGAAAATGAAAATGCATTTCTAACAATTGGGAAATTAAAATGAAAACGCACTTGACATTTCATTTTCAAAGACTTAACCTGCTCTACTATGCTGCACTGTGGACAATATTCAAATGCGATGCGCGAAACCCCGCCCCCAGGCCATCGCATTTGCATTTTCATCACGCACTTTTAGGGACACAATGAAAATGAAAATGCAATCTGT
>CABFOQ010054366.1:12610-22890 GCA_900660455.1 Gephyroberyx darwinii
AGGAGGAGAGGATTATGGGAATGAAAACAGAATGGTGGGAGAAGCTTGATACAGATAAAGACAGAGTGTTCTCAGCTCCCCTCTGAACACTTACATTTCCAGCAGCCACCCCTCTAGTAATCCATCAAGATCAATCAAGTCACAAATACCCATCTGACTTCACAGAAAAGCCAATACTGTGTTCAGAGCTTTCCTTATACTGTACACACAGACCCCTTTTTTATCACACTACACAATAGAGCTACTCTGTTCTGCTCTTTCAATGGAGATCATACTTCCCTGATTAGCTAGCATAGCATAGCATCATTCCTACTGGATGTTTTCATGGTCCTTGTGAGGGGTTTGGGTAATGTACTAAATAGCCCGATGTTCATCATGTAGACCCGTCACCTATCTGGAAAGAAGCACAGGCCATAGGGAAGAGGAGTAGAGGAAACTTTCTCTACACCAGCCCAACCCATTCAGCACACTGACCAGGGCATTAGAGTCTGTCAGACTGAGTTTAACTCGGGCAGGTATCCATCCACACCGCAGAAGATGCTTCATTTCATCCATGAGTGAATGGGCAACAGCAGGAGAGAACGCAGTGGGCGAGAAGGGAGAGAGGAGCTGAGGGGGTGGAGCTGTGTGTGTGTATGTGTGTGTGTGGGTGTGTGGGTGTACTAGCCCATAACTCCAGCCAGCATAGAAAGCCTTCAGGTCAAGGTTGAAGACATGTTGGTCTTTGATTTTAATTGCGCTACGGACCACGGAGCTAAATGACCACCTGAAGCCTCGGGCTGGCCTGAACACGTTGACACTACGCATGCATATGGAGAATCACAGGATCATCACACTACCTCACAGGATTCACAGATGTAAGAAGTCATTCACCTACTAGAAGAAAAATAATTCCATTCATTAAATGTAAAACCTGCCTCCTGTAACGGCCTAAACTATAAATGGTATGATCACTTTGGGCCCTCAAGAAGAAGAATGTTAAAATTGGGATTATATCTTTCCTGATTGTAACCAAATCTTGTTCAGCCCAAAAAGCTGTTGCCGGCTCTGCATCCCTTGCTCCAACGTTATAATTTACACAATGCTTAAATCCATAATTGCAATATAACCTCCCCTGTTGAAACAGTCTCTCACCGCCCTGCTGGCTTTGTTTACGTATTTGTTAATTCTTAAAATGATTGACTGAACAACTGATTCAAGCAGAGACAGCTGAACATGAGTATTATACACACTTTGAGGTTGTAAATGGTTGTTTATGCTGGTAATGCTTGCCAGCAATGAAATAAAACTGATCAGTGGTGATTGGTGGGGATTATATAATATATTATATTATTAATTTCATGTATAAAATCATACTCTTACTCAAGAATCCAAGTGAATACAGTATATGTAAAATGTATAATGCCAAATATCACTTTTATGTAGAGAGTGAAAAAGTGTGCCACTCTGAAAATTGTAAGAAAGTACTTAAACACGTTATTTAAATGCATGTACATTGATGCATGGTAACTGCAATTAAATGTGTTAACAACATATGTTCATAGTTTGCACTTCTGGCTTACCTTGAGAGTCAAGTCAAAGATAATTAATAAATAAATAAGAAACCTAACATCTGCCATCTGCATTCACACATATAATTGTCACTGCATATACTATACTATACATGAAAATCTCTCCGGAAATATAAATGTATATGTATATGTATATTTCTAAGAGCTTGTGTGAAAAGTGTCATGAGCCATTTTAACAATTCTTTTAGATATATGCAGTTCTGAAATCTTATTTTTTTCAAAACACATGAAAACAGTCTGCCAATGGGGTGAGATAATTCCAATCTACTTTCAATTTCAGGAATTTCCTGGAAATGTCAATATCTTGAAACAAGGCAAAAAAGGCCGATCACTTCACTAGCAAGAAAATGACAAGATGCAAGATCTTCTTGAAGCACGTTGATTTCCATTGGAAACTAAATTATCTCAACCCACTGTCAGAATTCTTTACTTGTTTTCAGAAAAATACAATTTTAAGATTGATGAAATGACATGAGATAGTCAAGATATTTTTGCAGTGTACGACAGTGGACTCCTTCATTCTGTAATCTAAACAAGCAGCTGTATACTTGAAATGTCAAAATTTCAGTGAGCATTCTGCGGACGACCCAAATCCACCAATTACTGAGAGAAAATATCATCACGTCAATCACAGTGGCTTTGCGTGACATTTTGTTTTCTGTCAGGCACAATTTGCTGATTTCCCAGACTGGCACGGTGTGCCCACCTCCTCCCAGTTTGCCACAGACATCAACATGACAGCCACTTAAACTATAACCTATTCTGCCTCCATCAGGGAGGATACAGGCAGGTCACAGCCAGGTGATAAGTCTTAGTGGTCCATCTGATTCCCCTTTCATTTTTCTACCTTTGTGCACTTCACATTTACTGACCCTCCCAGTCTATCCCTACAGGCTTCAAAGACTACTTCACAAAGTGTGGGGCATATACAGCTCAGGTCAGCAATATAGGGACAAAAAAACTCCAAATAATATGCTTGCTTTCAAAATCTTTGGTCAGAGGCGAGAAAATATGGACATATTTTTTGCATGTACTGCACCATACAGAAACTGCACTGCAGCAAAATGCTTGTTTTTTCACCTGTATATTGCTGGCTTTATTGAAGGGCAACTACATTGAATGGCTTCAAAGGACCAATGTGTTTCAGTGCCTTTCAAGCTTTCAAGAAGTTCTTTGATACATTTCAAATCAGGAGGATACAGAGGATACACCTACAGCTCTGATAGATAATGTCTTCTTATTGCCTAGTTATCCTCTCTATAGACAGTGGGCCAGCTGACACAGAGCAGTTCCTACCGAGCCATGAGGGAGGAAATTGGTCTGTTAGCAGGAACAAGCTTCTCTCTCTCTCTCTCTCTCTCTCTCTCTCTCTCTTTCTCTTTCTCTCTCTTCCTCTCTCTCTCTCTCTCTCTTTCTCTTTCTCTCTTTCTCTCTCTCTCTCTCTCTCTCTCTCTCTCTCTCTTTCTCTTTCTCTCTCTTCCTCTCTCTCTCTCTCTCTTTCTCTTTCTCTCTCTCTTTCTCTTTCTCTCTCTTCTCTCTCTCTCTCTCTCTCTCTCTCTCTTTCTCTCTCTCTCTCTCTCTCTCTCTCTCTCTCTCTCTTTCTCTCTCTCTCTCTCTCTCTCCCAGCCTGAGGGGAATATCTGACTGTTAATGACAAAGGCACGCAGGAAAAAGGACCAGCTATTAAATTAATGGCTCTGATGGGCCCAGGAGATAGGTGGAGAGAAAGAGGCACGCTGGGAAGCTGAACAAACAGATGAACTGAGGGAGAAACACCCAGGTCAGATGTGTGAGTTCTAGCCCACTTCTCAGCAGCCAGCCAGCCAACGGCAGGCTAACGTGATCTGCATCTCAACTGGGCCTAGCACCACTTGTCCTCTGGCACACTGGCAGCTCGCTACCTCCTTCAGACCGATGCTGCCAGGAGAAAGAATGGACTCTGAAGCTCCAAGGTCAGATATAAGATCTGGATAGGGAATAATAAACATGTTTAAACGGTGGCCTCGTGCCTGGCCTGGACAGCCGTCCAATTACAGATTGACAGTGTGCTAATCCAAGGCTAGATCTGAGTGGCTGATTGAGTTTGAATTGTTGCCGCTTGTGGGATTATGAAACATGACAGGCTTTTTATAAGGTGTAATTAACGCTCTGATCTTAATGGGGACATGACAGATATTAAATTGGTTTCAGATCTCAGTGATGAAACTGCTGGGGATGCTGGTGTGAGTGTGTCTGTGTTATATGTTAGGTGTACATTTCATAACGCGATATCGGCCAGAAAAACCCATCAAGCGTCATCATTTGAAACTCATTTAAACGGAATAGCTGAGACGTTTGACATCTGAAATTTCTCTTCTCAGCGCGAGGATGAGTGTGAATTAACTAATTATTGTAACTAAAGATGTCTTCAAAAACAACAGGCAATCTTTCTGTGCATCGTTGGACTCAATAATGTCATTACACACGGTTAGACCAATGCAACGCCAAAAAAAAAACAGGTGCAGGTAGTCGTTGTGAAACCTCCACTTCAGAGCAGAGAGAAATCCTAAAAAAAAAGTAAAAAAAATCAACAGCTCCATACAGTTCAAAGCCTTGAAAACTTTCAGCACCCCTCCCTAGTCTTAATGATGTCTCTGGGTACCTAACTTTTGTATTCATGTTTAGCTGAACAGCTTGTAACAGGGCCCAACCATATGGCTCAAATGCAAAAGCAGCTTCAACAAAGGTTTCCGAGGCAAAAAACTAGGTCTGTTTTTCTGGCATGGGAGAGAGGACAACCGATTCTAATGAGTACAGATTGGAAGATATAATATGCAGCGAAACTCAGCGAAACTGTGCGTGCACCTTCTGATCTGGTTTACTGCAACGATCCAGAGCAAGGTCCAAGTGTTGTTTATTCCCATCATTTTATTCCCATCTCTGTGAGCAATAGGCATCTCTCTCTTTCTCTCTCTCTCTCTCTTTCTCTCTCTCTTCCTGTGCCATAAACACAGGGCAACAGAGCTTAAAATGGCCTGTAAAACCCAACAATTAGTAAACCCATCTCCCCGAGGGACCAGCCCTCAGGGGTACCCATGCCCATCGACCAGATCTCTTCAGCCCTTTGATTGTGCGGATGTAGGTGTGAATACTGATGTATGTCTAGTACGTTTGTATCTGAGTATAAATGTGCATGTGTCCGTCATATGAAGCTGGCTGTCTATACTGAGGCATGCAAAGATACTTGCTCATCATACAGTTGGTGCACGTGAGTACAGAAAGGCATGGAGAAGTAATGGTGTCCAAACACATCTCATTCTGACACACAGTCGGCTGCACACACCACACACCGCTCCCAAGCTGCAAAACTGACATGCACGTGCACATCAAAGCAAAGAGCATTTAAATCTAATGACAATTGTCATGTACTAAGCTGCATTTTGCTATACTTTTACTGTATAAAGTTGGTGGTGGCATGAAGGAATGTATAATAAGCTTAAAAGAAAGACGTGAGCTTTGAAAGTTGTGGAACTTCCTTCTGAGCATCGGCGCCGGATCAGCAACAGCGAATTCTCATCCTGGCAGGCTGAATCACGCGCCGTGTATTGCTGCTGCTGTTTGAGACCAACTCACAATCAATGGTGTACGTCATTCCTTCCCTCGCTCTGATCATTTGTGTCTCTCAAAATTAGGACCGCATTTCCCATAAACCCCATGGTTATTGTTGCAAAGAAGGTGTTGCTGCTGGGTTAAGAGCCGATAACTCTTGATGATAGCCAATATGCATTCTGACGAGGTTATGTTAAATTGAAACTACGCAATTACAATACAGTGAAACTGGAATAAAGTTGTGTATTACTTGCCAAGTAAAACAGTTGCTGCTTTGTGCTGTAATGTGATCTAGCAGATTTCCCGTGAAATCTGACCCAGTGACACACAATGCGGCGCAGCGGCCGGTAGACCTGCTAATCTGACCACCGGCCTCTTTTGTTTACAGTAATTATACTAAGGTCTCAAAACACAGGTAGTACTGAATAACTGTTAAAATGCTAGCTGCAGCACCTTTAACTCACTTTACTTTCAAATAAATGCATGTGTATCCATAGGTATCACCCGTACTCCAGTTAGATACATATTGTTTCAAACAGTTTCCAGCTCTATGGTGTGCATATCCAAACTGCTGTGATAGTTAGAAACAGCAGCATTTGAACCTGGTCGTTGAGATGGAGATGTATTCACAGGAGCAGTCATGGCAATTTATTCGCTCCAGTGCATCTGTCTAATACATAAACATGTCAGGGAAATTATAGGTAATTTTCCATTTTGTTCCCCATGAATTGTTAAATCAGACATCCAATTTCTACAGATGCTGCCACACTGCAAAAACAGAGTTTTACACTCGAAGCTACTCCAGCCAAGTGGCTAACTTGGCCAACAACATTATCAAGTTCATATACTTCACAAAGTCACTCTTACAAACAAATCTGGTTGGTCCGGTGACCCAGTGGGCACACTTCCAGACACCGTCGCTCTCCTTCCCATCATTCCTCCCACTCTCCCCTGTATACTGCCCTACGACAAAAATAAACATATAAATAAACATATAAACTTCCCAAAACCCTTTTTATTGTCATTCCAATGGCCTCTAAATCCATTTCATACCATAGCATGTAACTGATGCAATATTAGATCATACAGAAGAAGGTCAACTACATCCCTGCGAAGGATCCTCAGACGAAACAGCATTAGCCTTAAAACCGACCCATTGGAATTTGAGGAGAAGGCTGTCTCAAAGGGCGCCCCCCTGAACCTTTCACCCTCCGCCCCCCTCGAGGAACTGTCGCATCCATTTCCTCTCCCGAGGGTTCATGGCTGTAGGGCTGTGGCTTGTCAAAAACAATTACATCCCTTGGTCTCTGGGAGGGCCTCCTCTTAATTTGAACTGATAAGCATCTCCTTGCATATTAGCAGTGAGGCCCAGCGGTCATCCTGCTCCCCACAGATAATGGACTGGGCTGGCAAACAGCATTTGTCAGGCACAGCCACTTACCTGGGTCGTGCACGACATACTGAGCAATGCTAATAATAGCCACTCAGCCAGACTAGCAGTTAGCAGGCCACGAACCCCAGCCCTGCGGCTGGCCAATCGATAGTCATTTATTCTCACTCCCCTTTCAACCCAACAGAGAAAAAGATGTATTACTGAGCCCTTTTTTCTGTTGCTTTAAGGTTGGATGGTGAAAAAATGCTTTTCTTTAAATGCCCTCAGTTTGTCCAAGTTGCAAAGTGAGCCAATCGTTGCCATGTACCTCAGTAGCCTCTCTCTCTCCTGCTTGAGTGCTGAACTGAAACTTGCATGTTACCTAATCATTCCCTGGTGTGCAGTGGAAATCCAAGATAAGTTTATGAAAAACTGCACTAAAACTTAAGGGAGACATGATAATGTAACATTGCAATTCTCTTCCTCTGATGGTAGGTAGGTAACTAACGTCCATCTCTAACTCAGCTGATGTGTTCTCCATAGTCCACCCCTGCTACAAGGCAGAACATTATGACAAAGGAAAATATCATCTGAGTAATTCTGACGGATGGACAGATAGATGGATGGATAGATGGGTGGAGAGGAAAAGAATGAGAAGAGAAAGAGTGTGAGCGAGAAAAGAGAATGAAGAGGAGGATGAATGTGGCAGGGAGACAGACTGGCAGAGAGGCAAATAAAGGAGAGCTGGAGAGATGCAGCGATCCAGTCAGGGAGATAGACGGCAGTGAGTTCGGCGAACATCAAGACAAGGAGGGCGTGAGAGACAGCCAGAGACAGCGAGAAAAAGAAGAAGCGAACAGAGAAGACAGTGTGATTAATTCCCGCTCATCATCTCCACTCATGCAGCACACAAGCAATAATGGCATTCATTTGGCTGGCAAGTCAGCCTGAGTGTGACGCTGTTTCCTTATGGCCGCAGGTTGGCATTAGCCCAGCGCACTATCATTAAATCACTCATTAGTGGCGGAATAAACGACGTAATTCGATTTACAGAGCCAGTATCACTCCCCCAGCAAACAGGTGAGTAGCACAAATACAATTACATGGCAACAATGACTTGAGGGTGGAGGGAGATTATTCAGGATACTTGCCCGCTCTCTTCTAGTATACTGTATATCTAGTAAGAGTGAGGCATAAATGCACAGTGACATTTACACAAAGATCCAAAGCAATGCATCTCACACATGCTGCGATTCATTCATTCTCTTTTCTTTGTTTGTTTTGAGGCTTTATTGTGACCACAACAAAGAAGCTGCAGGTTTTTGCATTGATCTGTGTTATTCTCTCTATGGCCCAAGCAGAATAGAATAACAACTTCTGTTTATCTCATTTGCAACTATCATTGGTCTGACCAAAGCTGAAATTTTCCTCGCCGTGGCATAAATGAAAGTTTTAAAGACACAGACAACTGCAAAGGCTACAAAGAACTGTGCGAGCACATCATATGTGTTTGTGCGCCTGTTTGACTCGCTGGCGCTCTTGTTCTCCTACTGAGTGTGTTAAGTTTCCTTGTTGTGCCTCAGAGAAAGCCATTTGCCAGAGATGAGCAGATCAAAGCAAACGGTGTTGATGTCATAAGCACTGGGAGCCATGATAGAGCAGACAGTCCATGAGCCATCACTTCCTTTAAACAGAGAGAGAGAGAGAGAGAAAAAGACAAAGAAGAAAAGGAGAAAGGCTGAAACAGGATTTTGTGTTTGCACACTGCTAGGCGTCTTAAATGGAATCTGTTTTGTCGTTCGGTATAGGAGGGGTTTGTCTTCAAATAAATGCACGTGTATCTAAATATGCCAGCGAGACTGAATTGTGTGCACACACTGCTGTCTTTGTGTGCTACAATATTACTCGGGCATAGTACAATACTTATTCAAATACCTATACAAATACGTGCTCACACTAAGTGATTCAGGAATGCACTGTACTGCGGGGGGGGATCTGGACGCGTTCCAACCAGCCTTCCCTGCTTTGCATCTGAATAGTCATCATCATTAGTATGGTAAATATGCTGCAACACATGATAAGCACATTTAACAGGGAACACACACCAAATTAGGACCCAGAATAGTTGCATGCTACTAAACCAAAACACAAAGAAACTCGCTCTCTTGCGTAAGCAGACACACACACACAGAGAGAGAGAGAGAGACACACACAAACCAAGTAAAGCTTGCAGTAGCCTTTTGTACCTGTATTTCATCCCGGTCCTGAGGGGCACTTGCCTCCCCTCTGTGTAAGCAAAACTGACATCCTTTATAAAAGATTTATGAGGCAAAGATGCAAACGATAGAGCGTGAACTCCCCCGGGAGCAGCCACTTCCATCTGTGAAGGATCACCTGTTCTTAGGTGGGCTTAAGCGCTTGTTCCCTGCCAGTGTACTAACAGGCGTCCAGGCCGCGGGGAGCAGGCAGGGGGCTGCAATAGGATGCCTTGGAAGTGCGCAGCATCCTGGCAGTGGATGCAGACCTGATAAGTAATGCAGCCGCGGCACCGCTATGAGCAGAGATATTATGGAGCTCTCAACCAACTGACAGAACTTTCTACTGGCTGTGGCGTAGCTAAACACATGGCCGGAGGCGATCAGAAAGTAATTGATAAAAAGCTGCCTTTGATGTTAGCGGGCTAGGAAAGAATAATTCAACAGTCTTCACCTGGGTTTTTAACCAGAAGTCCCCCTGGGAATCGGTGCTGCTTTAAAAATGCTTTTCAAAGGAATGCTACAAACCAGCAAAGTGAGATCTTCCAATAAAGGTTGCAGCATAAGCGAGTACACAGCGCACCATGTGAACGCTGCGCATCTCTGATCCCCCATACTGTTAGGAAATGGAGAATTGGTCAAAACATAAACATAAGTATACCAAAACATAATGTAAAGAAACACAGAAGTAGGACAGCTCCTCCAGGTTGCTAGCAGCTTGAAGGAGGAAGTGAGGAAGGCCAGGGGGACAGTAGCCAAGCGAAGGGGCTAAAACGATTTGCAACATCAACAGGATCTACAGCGCAGAGGAAAGCTCTTACATCAAATCCCAGGGAGCCACAACAGGATTACAGCTCCATGCCTCTTTCCAACACTCAGACCCCAGCACTGGTCTGAGTAAGATCAACACTATGGGTTGGACTAGCAGCCCAACACTCACTCACTAGCATGTGTTCAATATGGAGTATAGTATAGTATATATATAGTATAGTGAACCTGCTGTTGCTACAAGTAAGACTGAAATTGAAATTGGATTTTCTTGAGGAAGTAAGTATGAATCAGTGTATGCGTCGTGTGTGTGTGTGTGTGTGTGTGTGTGTGTGGATGATCAAAGAGTGTGTACATCTAAACGCTCCTCCATTCACAGGCTCAGTGCTGAGATAGAGGCCTTCAAAGATTTACAGAGACTGTTTCCTCGCCTGCACTGATTCTGCTGCTTTCTCCGTCTGATTCCACTTGTTATTCAAATAAATGAATAGCTTAACACAGTTGCCTTGGCTGAGTCGTGCTCCTGGAGAGGCGCATTCAACCAAGACTCCCACAGGAGAGAGGGGGCCACTAAAATAATGGTGGGCTTTGTGTGGGGATCCTGACTCACCCCCACTCAATCCCTCTTCCCCATCCCTCCCTTGGCCTCACAGGGCACCTCTCAGCACCTTCTCCCATCAGTCTGGAAGATAAACGCGCCCTGGTTCAAAGTGGGGTCACACTTGT
>CABFOQ010054368.1:7419-29665 GCA_900660455.1 Gephyroberyx darwinii
ACAGTAAGACAATAAGTAAATAAGTAAGTATCAAACAGAATAAGGTGCAAAGTAATAAGGTGCAAAATAAAATATAATAAGAGTAATAATAGAGATATTTACAGAGTGAGGTAAACAAAGCAGGTATGTAACCTTAAAGTGTGTGTGTGTGTGTGTGTGTGTGTATGTGTGTGTGTGTGTGTGTGTTGGGGGTGGGGGGAGCGGTTTGGTAACCATATTGGATTTCTTAGTCCAGAGAAGCTAGGCAAGTAACCCGAACTTGAGGCTGTTTCACACAAATCTTTCATATTCACAATTTAACAAATTTGATTTAACTCCAAAAAAGCTACCCACCACGAAAACATTATCTACAGTAATCCTAGATTTAATAACTAAGTAAAAGACCACATGTGATGCGATCTACAGGCCACACAGGCTCTTCAAACTTCTGATTCTCCATATGAAATATGCAAAGGCGCTAGCATCTATCCTTGTACTCTATCAGTGTGCTGACCTCACTGAACCACTGCCAGACGCTCATAAATACATTCCCTTATTTCTACCCTTGTGTGGATGCCAGTTGAGCCTGGAAGTGGGTTTGTTTTGGGTGTTCTCAGTATATTCCAGCCAGAGCCACGCTTTCACGTTTCTCATAAGAGAGCTGCTGGCTTCCTGAAATGCATATGTATTCCTGCCTGTGGTCGTCTGTCATGGCGGTGACCTGTTGAAAGCTGCATAACGTGAGTCCAGTGTTTGCATAATGGAGACTTGTTTGTCCCAACACAGATGGATTAATCAACTGGACGTCTCTCCTTCGTGAATTGTAGTGCCATACTGTGTAAGCACAGATTCAACCGTCTAGACCTCAAAACTGAATCCAAACTCTGGTTAAGTGAGCAGTTAAATCCGTGTCGACCTATGTCAGAAACTTTAGCCACACGATTATTTTTTGGTTTCATCTGCACACATTGCCTTTCGTCTTTCAAAACCTGCATATGTTTTATTTTTTTTTATCCGTGTTTCTCTCATCAGCTTTCCAAAGTTAGAAGGAATAAGCTTATCCCATATAGAAGATGATTATGCAGAATTAACAAATTAGCCATGTTGAGTGCAATTTAGGCTTACAGTGTGAGGTTGAGAAAGACATCACTCCAGCCTTTAGCAAAGGAATGGGGGACCTTAGCTCACTCATACTGGTGCTGAAATGTCTGACATGTTTGCGCTGAGTAGGGACAGACAGGACTGCAACCAAGCCTGGACTTGCTGGCCAAGAAAAAGCCCCTCATAGCTCCCCCATTTTCCCTAGCATGCCCCTTCCTGAATAAATGTGCTGCTTAACCTCTCATACACAGCCACTGTGTCCACAATAATAAGCAAGTGTGTGACTGTAAGTATGTAAAGTGATTTTTACATTAATATTTTTTATTTTAACTTTTTTTTTTTAATAATTTCAACAGTTACATAAGGTCAGTGCACTTATTAAAGGTCCACTTTCCATTGTTGTTGTTAATATGTATGTATATATAATAATATCTTTAAATGTGGAAGAAAATTGTTAAACATGAATGGAATATAGAAACCACCTATAAAACCACTTACCAGAAGATGTACATTGTATGTAGACTAGTGATGGGAAAGCAGGCAGGGAAGTTAAGTTGAAGCCATACTGAGAGCACATGACAATATGTGTAAAAAGAGAAATTACACTTGAAATAAAACTAAATTTAAAGAAATATCATAACACAATTTATAGTCTTTGTCCTTATTATTGCTAATGTTTTTTTCCTTAAATGCAGTCTATAAATAATATTTTATTTGTCCATGGGGGAGAAATGTTCTCTATACAGATACAGTATGAGTCTATTCTAAAGTACCAACTTATGTTGTATGTTCTAACAGAGTTTATTGAAGCATTTGTTGAGGGACATACATAACTGCTCTGTACTTATTCATTCAGCACTGGCATCATTTGTTGTGGGACTTTGAGCATTATTGAAAATGGTAAATATACTCTCATTTTCATTTTTGTTGTTACAATATGTCACGTCAAAAGGCATGAGTTATCATTAAAGCAATAACATCCCAGAGGACATTCCAGTGTGTATGCCACACATTTTTGTTCTGTTATTGTGAAAGGCAAAACAATACAAAGCTGACACTAATGAACAGTTTGTGGTGGCACTCATAATTTTACAGACAAGCTTATGTTTCAGGTCAAATATTATTCAGTTCTACATCAAGATAGGAGCCCAGATGGGGAGAGATTTTAGACATTGGATCAAGTCTGGAAAATATAATACAACAAACCAAGATTGCCCAATGTCAGTGTTGACGTAACCATCTCTTCCCCATGTGAAGTTTGTACCCCAATATTACAGCTAATTATGGCCTTTGTCAAAGGTTTCAGTGAGCATGTGAGAAAGCTTGTAGTGTTATGAAAAGTCAAGGAGAGCTTACCTTCATCCATATAATTAGAGGAGGTTCACACCCTCTGCTGAAATTGTCAACATGAGGAAATTATTCTGCCACCACCTTGCTAATGCTATCCTTTCTTTAGCTCATTACTGCAGAGACAATTTGTCCAGGGTGATCAATTAAGTATCATTTTATGCTATTCAGCTATGTGGTAACAGCTTATTGTTATCATGGCAGATTTGCCAGTGGAAAGTCTGAAGGATTGGAAACTTGTCAACAATTGTGTTGATAAATCAAAGCCTCCCTGTCTAATTCAGAGTATAATTATCTCAAAGGAGAGGCTTTAATAGAGGTTTTAAAGTGAGCCCATATGCTGCAGACCACAACCTGCTGCTGCCACATCTCCAAAATATCTACAGAGATGGAACTCCTTGCTCAAGTGTTTCCTCCTACAGAGGAACGTGTCCCAGACCTCCTGTCCAAGACGGAGAAACAATTACGACATCAAATAGAAAGACTGAGGCACACTTCCCGGGATCATAGGCTTGAGTCTTTCCTTGGCAGTAGATGCAGGAATACTGTGCCAGAGTCCCTTTCACTCAAAGAAATGGCGAGGACTTCCCTATGACATAGTGCACAGGATACTCACCCAAGGATAGGTGTACAAAGTCACTTGTGGGCTGAAAACCTAAGCATTCATGTTCTTTATCATTGTAATGATAGTGATTGCTGTAATGATGGTAATACTTGTTATTTCCTCTTCCCTTGTGTTTGGAAATTCAGTGATTCAAAGGAGTGTATATACTTTCTGTTGGACATGTTGTATTAGTGACTTCAGTTATGAACACAACTCCTGTGTTGCTGATAGAGATATACTTTAACAAATTCAACCATTTGGGGTTTGAGAATCTCACAGAGGATGACTTGAGATTTAGAGATCTTGGTGAAATGGAGTGGAACTGATCAATCTGCCTGAAAATAGGAAAAGCTAGGTTAACTTGGGTCTCTTCAGCGGACCAGATCTAACATCAATAACATAGAGGAACGCATGGTTTTGGAGGGGAACATTAGACGAGCCCCACCAGAAAAGCTTGAATGGATGCCAGACCCAAATAGACCACCGATTCCCCATAGAAATGAGCCCACAACCTCAGACTGAAGCCAAGACCAGGCCTTCTACTACAGTTACCCTCCCATCTGCCCTGCCTTCTGGAGTATAACTACATGATTCACAATACACCATAATTAGCAATGTAAACAAACAGAGGTCCTTGTTGCTATACACACCAGGAAGTAGTACCAAAAAGTTTAAAAAGGAAAGTGGGCTCCTCGTCTTACTGCTGTGATGCACGCATAATAAGTTCACAATGAATTAGTGTCTAACTGGAATTAGTGTTGTGTTGACTATTTTTAATAAATTAATGTTAAATGCTGAAAGATTCACCTTTCCACGAGAATAACATTTTTCATATTTGTCAATCCAAATAACCAGTGACCTTTGCAGAGATTTACTCAGATTTACAATTCACAGATAATCAGATCAACATAAACTGTTGAGTACAACCACAAGGATATTTAAGTGTTAGTTATTGAAGTATGACTTAAAGATACAACTCATAGGTACAACTCAATCATGACCTTGGAGGACATATAATCCACCTGCACCTTCTGCACCTTAACTTTTTATTACTTTATTTCAGTCTAAATACTTGGGGAGTTAAAGTAGTGTGTCAGTAGTATTTCTTCCAGCAGTGCTATAACCTTTTAGCACAGAGGGATCCGGTTGAAAGTGATACACACTTTTGACTAAATCAAGCATGACATTATTAGCATTCTGGACCTAAAATGTTTGAGTTAAAGCTAAAAATGGATTTGTCACTGTCTTCTTGTCTTCAGATAATACATTCTAGCCATTTTCTCCCCTCTTTCTCTTTTTCTGAACTTGAGCCGAGACAAGTGCAAGCAAGTTCTGGAGGACAGGTTTGATTGGCCACTTTTAATAGTTTTCTTTTTCTCTGCCTACACAGCCTTATATTTTTTTTGTGTCTTTAGTGTCTTGAGGACAAATTTAAAAAAGTGTTATAGAAATCAAGGGATGTGGATATTTGGACTGGCTTTCAAAATGTTGATTTGGAATTTCAAATATGCCGACTTTTTTGTTTTAAGAACAAATGGGGGCATCAATGTAATGGTTTACAAGTACACCATGACATATCTTTACAGAGGTGGGGCGCCTTTAAACCCAAGGGCTTATGGCTTTTACTGGGCTGCTGTACACTGTGAAGGTAGGACCAGCGGTGAAACCCAAAAGCCCTTTGAACTGTGCCTTTAAGTCTCTGCAAGTTGACAAATGTACAGACATTCCCTCCCTACTTTTCCTTCACTTCATTGCACTCTGGGTCATATCAAGTTCTCAGGGAGAATGCAGATAGCTGCGATAGTGTCGATAAGACGGTGCAAAGTGATGACACGATTGCAGAATCAGCCTGTCTAACGAGGCGTGGGCCACGGGTGACTGAGAACACGTCGTTGGAAGAAGGTCATCTGGCGTCTTCCTTGAGCATTGTAGAGGCTGAGTTTGAGCTTGGCTTTTTTCTACCAACAAAGCTTCACAGATTAGAGTTTCTTGGAGGCAGAGCTGCTCTGGAGGCAGAAATAATCTCATTGGTTGAGTTAAACATCAATGGGCGGAGCCAATGAACCAGTTTTTCTGGCTAAGTAATGGACTAAAGCCCAGTGAAAAGGGCAAGGCGTGAGAAAGAAGGTAGTTAATATTAAGAAGCCTAACACTCTTACGACTAACTGAAAAAATGCAATCTAGCCATACTAAATTAGATTAGCTAGTTATCCTAGCTGACCTTCCAAGTTCAAACTAGCCATACCAGCCTGTAGCTGTCTACGTAAACTAGTCAGCTAGCCTGCTGACCTTCCAAGATCATGAATGCCATAGTCATGAAGGAATGAAAAAAGTGATTGCCATTCATGCTTTCTTATTTATATTTCAACCAATTTGCACTCTGAAAAACTGCTTCTTTGGCTCCACTCATTGAGGTTTAACTCAACCAGTGAGATTATTTCTGCCTCCAGAGCAACTCTGCTTCCAAGAAATTTTGCCAGAACTTGACTGTAAACTCAAAGATTACCCATTTTCCCTGACAAACAGTTTAAATTATTTCCCAATGAAGGAGGCTTGTATTAAAATAGATTTGCTTCTACAAAAAATGATGTATTAAAATAGATTTGCTTCTACAAAAAAGTCACAATTGTAATTGCAACAACTGTGCATTCCTGCCTGAGAACATTCCTGCCTGAGAAATCTCTTCATACACCATACAGATAGACGGTGAGATACAAAGGTACAAACAGAGAGAGAGAGAGAGAGAGATTTGTGGATTGGGGCAAAGAGGGGGAAAGAGGGCATGACCGAGCTTTATTCCCAGATTGACAGAACAGAGACCTCAGAGTGAACCGCCTCTCTTTGGGGTAGTTTACATATAAACACTTTCAACATGCAGGTGGAAATAAGGGCCAGTAGGGGTAAATAAATGTGTCCTGGCCAATATGCAAACAGTGGAATTTTTCAGACAGACTTGGACTTGAAGACTCCTGTCTTTTAGCAAGTAACCCTGATTTCTTCATCATTGGCATACTGTGATTACCTTCAAATGATCAGTTCAACTATGGATTTCATTCATTTCATTTCATTTTAAATGGCATCATGCTAAAACTCTTTTTTCCCTCTTTCCCAATGACAGGAAAGGATTCTCTGAAATGTTGTATCAATATGAAGTGACAGGATTTACACAAACATGTTAGATCATATTTGGCAAGTATTTTTTGCACCAAGCTGATATTTTGATGGCCCTCTAAGCAGAATGAAACCACAATAAATGAGGTTTTCCCTATTTTGACAGCCATGAAAAGATCATATCTGTGACAGAAGGGGTTAACGAAAACACGTTTTTGTTCATGCTGCTGTGTAAATGCAGCTCGAGTGGCCTACAAGCCTACCTCACATTCCTAAAAGTCTACCTTGTACAAAGACACCACCGTCTGGTCTAGAATGGAAGTCGCTGACTTAATATTTCACCTGCACTTTATACTGAACTTTTTTGTTTCCTCCTATAGCTGAGGTGCCTTGGCTGCTGAGGGGTTGTCTCACACGGCAGCCCCATCAGTCAGACTAGAACTGAAAGGGAGAAAGAATACATAATTTCCTCTCAACCAGATTTTAACACTTTAGATATCTGAAAGTGTGATTTAAAATGGACAAGCAATATTAAGTTTGGGAATGCAGTCTCAGTCTCTTCATATTCTGGCACTGTGTAAAAAAACATGGCACTGTTTTGAAATTAACTCATGATATCAGTATCTTGGGCCTGTACACATTGTAAAGTGTGTGATCAGTTAACACTTTAGTGAAACAAATTAATTAATCCAATGTGTGTGTGTTTCACAATTTCCGTTTACAACTTTCAGCTTCATAATTTAAAATCACAAGTTCATGTGTTATGACTTAAAATTATGAGTTGAAAGACTCATAATTTACTGAAACACGTTACCAAGTGTTCAGTAAATTGATCTTACTAAAGTTTAGTTAAGAAACATATTATTACTACAATTTGTTGTTGGCTAATCATAGGTCTGTTTCTGATTTTTCAGTCCATACCTTCAATACTGAATAGAACTAGAGCTGCTGTTTTCTATTTGATGTGACAAGTCCATCTCTTGTACTCTCATTAGCATAAAATTAGTTGCTTACTTCTCACCACACAATATAATCATCACACATGAGCAACAAACACTAAAAATGTCCTAACTTGTGAAAAAATAACTAACTAACTGGAACATTTGTTATGACTTGTCATTTGCTGATTGAACTGTTTCAAGTTCACTCAGTGAGCTTTACTACACTATAAGAGCTAATGAACTTTGACATAGCTATTCAGTCAACTTGCAATTTCAAGGCAGCAAGGACACAGATTCAGAGCTAACTGCTAGTCAGTTTATTCAGAGGTAAATTCATCTCAGTGCTGTATTGAATTATGCTCCACCATTTGGTCTTTCTCCAGTAGATGGCAGCATAAGCTCATAGAAAAGTACATGTGTCCTGTAAAAAGCAAGCGTCCTGCATAGTACAATTTATTTTTTTTACCTCATTTCTCATTTTTTTAAAACATTTATTTCAGGAATATACAAACTGTTATATACACACACACATGTATATATATATGTATACATAATATGCTTTCTTTGCATATTTCTTGCAATGGTTGTATGAAAGAAATAACACCAAATGAAGAACATACAGTCATGCTTGAAAGTCTGTGAACCTTTTCTAATTATAGACATTTTGAGTTTACTATGCCATCCTTTCTTAAGTGAAATAAAGGGTCAATATTTACCAATTTCATATGTTTTTAGACAAAATTGTGCATGTAGTGAAATGAAGATAGTTTTAAAGGGAATCGAGAACCGCCTCTTGCATTAGTTAAATCAAGTAGGTAAGTAGAATCAGGTGGGTAAATAACTGGGTAAACCAGTAAACCAAGTAAACCAATCAAAGGTCAGATCTATGGCTTATGTACTACATAAATACAGGTGAGAAACCTGGTTAGTTTGGTGTTACCCCTGCAGGTGAAAGAAAAACACTACGGCACAATCTAAGGAGACCTCAGTGGAGCATTTAACACGACAGTGACTTTGCCTAGAAGTGGACATCCCAATAAAAAATCAGCAGGAGCCACAAGAAAAACATTAAAACCAGTAAAACGTCCCAGGTACCCAAGAATTACATGCACAGATCTACAAGCCTCCATTGCTGCATCTGATGTCATTGTGCATCCGTCAACAATAAGAAGAACACTGAATAGAAATGGCATTCATGCAATGGAAGCTAGGAAGAAGACTCTACTGTCCAAAATTGAACTCAAACATGCCATGTTTGGCGACAACCCAAAACTGGCCACCACCAAAATAACTGTATCCCAAAGGTCAAGCCTGGTGGTGGAAGTGTCCTGGTCTGTGGCTGACCTGGATGACATCATCAACATCGTAAAGGGAACCATGAAATCTGAGGAAAACCAGAGAACTCATGAACAGATTGTCAGGCCATCAGTCTGAGAGCTAAAGCTGGGACAAAAGTGGCTGTTCAACAAGATGACGATCCTAAAGAGTCAAACAAATCTTCCTGAGACTAAGACTGGCTCAGGAAGAAGAAGTTTAGTGTTTTGGATTGGTGAAGTCCAAGTACTGACCTAAATTAAATTGCGATGCTACAGGAGATGTTTACTCCAAGTCATTACACATCCAAGTCATCACTGCTACACTGCTACAGTCAAGTTATTGATTGAAGGAGTTCACATATTTTTGTACACAGGAATATCTGATGTTTTTGTTAAATAAACCAGTTTTGTTAAAGAAACAATGAAAATGTATCATATTTGTTTGTGCATGTTCTTTATTTGGGATATTATCAGATTTGAGGTATAGATAAGGATTTCATAAGGTTATTCCTCTATAATATATGAAATAATAATCACAAAGTTTAAAGCATGACTGTAAATATAACATAAGGAGGGCATCTTAAGACTCTTGCAGTGTGCCAGAGGGTGGCAGTCTTTACCCATAATTTTCAGAGCAGGGTTGACACTTCTCCTAGCACCATCTGTTTATGGTATGAAAAAGGAGGAAAACAATGAGATGACTCAAAACAGCAAGCATCTTTTTTCAAGAGTCAGAACTGTCACTGTCTATCACTTTACAATTTGCGATTTGTCTCTGCCCATTTCCATCTTTTTTCACACTATGTAATACTACTGTTTGCTGATCTTAATGTGTTTTATTAATTTTGAAGGATTTAATGGCAGCTCCACTGACTGTGATCATGGCTATACTGCAAATAGTTTAGGAAAAGGATCATTCTGTAGCCAAATGAATTTAACAAGGCTTCCAAGCCCTTTGAGAATTTAACTACTGGGGACACACTACATTTTGGTGGTAAACATGAAGATATGATTCATGGTGCCAAGCTTCTAGTCTGACTAGAACATGATTCAAATCATGAAAAAACGGACCCCATATTGTTGTTGCTAATCAGGACAACTCCTTTTGAAGTCATAGATGTTTATACAGGACAAAGGGATACAGCGACCACACATTTAGCTGAGTTCAGGGAATGTAATATCTCCATTATGAGTGTCTGTGCAGAATTGTCCTGGGAAGTTGAAAAGACGCCGCTGATTGATGTGACACTGTATGAAAAAAATATTGACAGCTAAGCCCACATTCCTCATCGAGTTCAGCAATGTCAGCTTCCTTTTCTCTCCATCCCTCATCCGCTCAACCCTGTCCCCTCCACGATGAAAGTCGAACAAATCTGCTGACATTGATCCTGCCTCCTCGGCTGGCCTAATTTCATTTCAGCCCGGGAGAGACGGCTATCTCCAAAGATCTTGACAGACAATTGTATTTACTATTTTCTTTTCACAAGCCAATAAAGGGGGAGCCGTTATTGCATCAGATTATATGAAAAACCGTTTAATGATTCCAATTTATAACTCTAGACTGAATAATGATACAGTTAAGAGCTGACAGGCCATGATAAATGAAGGCTCATATAAAACATATTTAGTGTGAAGAATGGCTGGAGATGAATTGCACAGTGATACAAACTCATGATAAAGAACAGTAAGAGCCACTAGAGGACTTAATAATGTGCTATTCATTTTGAAGTGATTTTGCTGGTTAATAAAAGAGCACAAATTAAAAATATATTTATTGTAGAAAGACGTCTAGGGATATTACCCTCATGTCCCCACACTCCCATCCCCGCCCAATCTAATCGCTCCCCATCTCTTTAGTTTGAAGTCCTCAGTTTCCCTCTCCATTGCTGGCGACTCACAGTGCATTTCAGTGCCTGTAACTGGGTTGATTTTGTATATATATGATTTCTTTCACAGCATCCATTAACAGCTTGTCCTCTGAGGGGACTCCAGAGCATCGTTCATGTTGTTGTTTGGACTACACTGCTGAGATTTGAGCCCATAACATTGGCAGCAGTGGCAAAGATAAATTACCAGTAGGGTAATATTCATCAGACTCTACACACAAGAAATAAATGTGTCTGCAAAGGGGCAGGTGATTGCAGCTTTGTACATATTTCTTAAAGTTGCAGCATCCTTGACGACATTCAAAGCAACAGAAAAAAAATCTTATTCGAAGTGCAAGCACCTATGTCGCATTCACTCTCATAGTGTTGCTGAATGTGAAGAGAAACCATGGTCAAGTGGTGGACCATTTAAAATCATGGTCAAGGACTAGACTTTATAAGCCTGTACAGGATCAGAAAATGGGAAATGTCTGTAGTGCTCTCTTGACTCAAAGACAAGTTGAATTTACCAGATACAATACCCAGGACATTTACTATACATCGGGCACCTACACTGATGCCAACAGCGTTTTGTTAAAAAGGTTTTTAACAGCTTTTCTGCATTACTACCATTTTAAAGAAGGTCATGGTCATTCTGTTCATCTGTATCTGGCCGAAGAGTGAAGGTAATGCAGTTGAACAACACTAAATCACAGTGGCTATCTGCGTGCGAGGAGGAATAATGATTACTTCCATCCTCAGGTGGCTTATGAGACGTATGAGGCGGACCCCTCAAACCTCACCCCTCGCCTCTTTGTTGCTCAGGGTGCTGCACATGGAGAGCAAGAGCGACGACCTACACATTTGAATGATAAAAGTGTGGAGCTAATGAGAAAATGTAAATGAGACCAAGGACAGGCAGACATTGGCCTCTATTTGATGAAGAAGAAACGAGGGCCGGGGTAAATTATCCCAGGATCACGTTCACATTGACACCTGGGAGATAGATGAAGTAGAATCCATTGTGTCCCTGGATGCAGATACAGAGGGGGCAGAGGACAGTAAGAGGAAGCCCATCAGTACAGGCAACCCCACCTCTATTTGTTGCCATGAGAAGAGGTGGATCAAACAAGGGGCCCTAGGGGTTGAGCAGTCCCTAGTATCTCTGTGAGTACTCCCCTTGACACCGACTCCGGTGACACAGACCCCAGGCAGTAGTAAGATAAATAGTATATTGTTTAAAGTACCACAGAGGACAACATTACTAGTTTTGGCATGCACACCATTTGTATATGCTTTAATACCTCTTTGATAGCCTAGTAGGCACAGTGACTGGAGACCTATGGCGGCACCATCACTGCTTTTTAAATAAGAATAAGCATATTCTGGCAACTCCAAAACTGAATGGTTGGTTGTGATGTTAAATCTAGCTTATTATCAATGGAATTTTGCCTTCAAATCATAAAACTCTTGTTCTCTTTAGTACTACTTTCGAGCCGATTGTGCAGAGTCAAATCAGTACAGTCACTACATGGTTCTGAGTTGCAAAATAAATTACAGGTCTGTTTCCTCCATCAGCAAGATTGGTTGTCTTGCAAGATGATAAAGCAGTCGGGAACATTTACCAAAATATTAGTTTATCTCTGTAATATATCCTGATGCAAAATATATCTAATATGTTGACATTGTAAATTGTTCGGAAACCAACAATGATGATTAGGGTCTAGCTAAGTGAGTTTTTAGCTAGCTGAAGGGTAAATAGTGGGGAGAACTATCGATATTTATGTAGTCATACAGTAGTCATGAATTCGATCCAAAGCCATTATAGAATTCACTTACTCTCTACTTGTATAAGAGACAGAAAGAAAGAAGAAAGGGCAAGAAGTGAAAAATAAAGACAGTAAAGAAAAACAAACAGACGTATGTCAATATATAGACTCTCCATCCCCTCACCAGCCTCTTCCTTGAGATGCAGATCATCCGTAATCGCCTGGTAGTTCCAGAAACGGGGAGGGCTAAGCTCTCGTCGACCTCTCAGAGACATCCTAGCTACACCCGGTGCCCTTGTCACCCTGGACACCCACACACAGTTTCTCCTCTCTCCCACTTCCCCCAGGCCTCCCACCCAGACCCTCAGTCCTTGGAGAAGACCCCAGGCCAACGGTGAACAAGGAGGCTCCTGAATGGGCCCTGGACTGGCCTTTGTCTGGCCCTACTGCAGAGTCCCTTTATTTACACAGTCTTTAACACGGTATGTTTCCTTGTCTCTTAATTGCATTGGCCTTTGCTACCCTTTGGTCAATCAATACCTCCCCAATGACATCAGCAACTCTATTCACTAAGGCCTTTCCAGGTGATGGGTGTTGCGTGGGAGAGTTGGTGAGAAAGAGCCTTCTCGTTGCTCCAACTCCTGAACTCAGAATGGACATTGTAAGTGCAAATCTTTACTCATAGGGTGACCCACCACATCTATCTATCTATCTTCCATCTATCTATCTATCTATCTATCTATCTATCTATCTATCTATCTATCTATCTATCTATCTATCTGTTTGTACTTCTGACTTTGTGTTACCAGTTGTGTGTATGTAATTTTAATGTAATGCTCATGTAATAGAAAAAAACAAAACACAGACAGGACCAGTTGAAGTTACTAAGTGATGCACTTATTTGGAGGTGTGTGTGTGTGTGTGTCGGGGTGGGTGGAGGGGTGGCTTGCTTTTCAACAGGCCTATTCTGGACTTCGGAGTCCATAGGTGAGCTCACTGCATGTTAAGTTTGGTTAGTGCCACAATCAGCGCCATCAAAGCAATTTTGGTGACCCTTGACTCTGGAAGAGAGCGAGAGAGCGAGAGAGTTGACATGCCTTTACCACTCCTGAGTGTGTGCGACCAAGCACATTAATCATAAGAGGTCTAACCCTCTCCTGTGTCCAATTCAGCGATGATTCTCTAGTGCAGCACCACGATAATGTTTAGACAGAGCAGGACATAATTATCTTTTTGTGTACTTTAATAAGGAGACATCCGAGTGTTCAGATGACAGGGGCACACAGACTACAAAACTACCGTACAATGATATTATCCCATTCATTCCATGCAATTAAAACATAAATAATTAAATGCCACTAACTAACATAACTGGTATGCAAATTTGGCGATTTAGCGAGTTGAAGAACACAAGGATTCTTTTTTTCCTCCAAATGGGGACCATTTAAAGTTGACCTTTGGAAATGTTATTTTGAATGCAATGTGATGGTGCTGTTTAATTTGAAGAGGCACTTATCTCAAAGTCAACATCTTACTTCTGTTTTCCTGACGCACACTCGGTCACCATATATTAGGTGGTAGCCTGGCAACCACAAGAGTAGAGCTGTACCAAATGGATATGTTTGCAATATGGCAGGCCCAGTGTGCTCCTTACCGCTGACCCTGCCTGGCATTTTGTTTCTGTCCTGTGAAGGTGTCAGTGATAAACGTTACCTTGTCTCAGCAGGTGTGCCTCGATGGAGGGCCCTGCCGCACGGAGGGGGTCACCAACCCCACAGTGTTATCCCCATTTATTTGAATAATGGGCCATTAGGGCGGCTGGATATCCAATGTTAAAGTAGCTGTATGTGTCTCCCAGATAAAAGACATAATTACCTGAAAGAGGGAGGATGTGTTGGTGCACACTCTTCCTCAGCTGGGCTCCAGGGCTCAGAATTAACACACACTCCTACCATTAGGTGGCGACAGAGAGATGACTAGATGGAGATGGCCAGCTCTAAGCCCCCAGGGCTACCAATGTCACACAAACACCGCCATGACTGCTGTGGAAAGAAAATGCCATTGTACAGTCAAATGGAATCACCATGCACATTACTGAGCAGGCAGCCATGGAAAATGAGTTGAAACTTTGAGATCTCTGCAACCTTGCTGAGTCACTGAATGGGAAGCACAGTTTGTTGTCGATGTGTATTGAGAGCTTGTCCTTCAAGTGCCATAATGTAGGTATTTATGTTCCAAATGTAAAATCTATTCACATATCTGACCAGGAAATCATTCAATTTCAGGAATGAAGGTTTCACTAAAACTATGTATTTTTTTAAACTATTTTCTAGGAATTACTGTTTTCATTGAATTGCATGGTATCATAGTGAGCACAGAGTGGGCAATTTGTAAACCTTTGGCTTGCTAAGAGACACAGAAGTTGTCCTTTTTGCTCAGCATTGTGGCTCCTTTTGCCTTTCATAATCCTAGTTCAAGAGAGACTTGCCATGCAGTCAATGGAAATTTGGATGAGATGCACATTTATTGTGGAGTGGTATTCATAAGAACCAAAAAGATTGCCAATTAAAGATGAGTTCTTTATCGTTTATTTGCCCTTGGGGTTTTATTCCTCAATTGCTATCACCTTATAAAAGCATCCTTTCAGTGCAAAGAATAAAGGACCATTTTCATGACCTCCTCTAATGCATTTCCATCCTCAAAAAAAGTTTTCACCTCGCCACACAACATGTTAATTGCCACCGTGGGCCCAGCATAAAGAGAATATCTACAAGTTAATTATCCAAATATGTTGGCAACCCATCTGCAGAAACCCACATTGAAATTACTAAATTGTGTTTTCTCCTTTTCGTCTTTTATTTTGGACACATTGTTAATCAAAAGGCTTCAGAAATGTGCAGATGGGTAATCCTTGTGTCTGCGAGGAGCAGCCTGGTTCAAGGTGAGTGTTGCATGCCCCTAGGCCTTCTGTTTCTCTCCATTGTGTTGTGTAGGTTACATATCCTGATGGGATGTTCACTGTACTCAAAATTGGGACTTTCTGTGTAGGTGAAACACACACACACACACACACACACACATACACACACACTCACACACGTGCATATGCACATGTACACACAGGCACATGCACACACACAAACACACACACTGACAGCAAAGCTTGGCCTTCAGTGTCTGGCCACATTGGTCATTATTCTAGTAATTACTGATTCTGATTTGCGATTAAAGCTCAGAAATAGTCGATTCATCAACTGCTAAACACTATGAAGGTTGAAAAATTAACCTCAAACTTAAGAGATCTTAATTCTACATGATTGGAAACCTTCCAAAAACAACCCCAATGATCCATTTTAATACTTTTTGAGCCCGCTAAGGTTTGTGAGGTAACATAGTTGACATTAATCATTTTACGGTAAAACCCCAATTACAGTGTGATCGCCAGAATAAAGCAAATGAATGGAAAGTGCTTTGTTTGGTGGTACAGTATCAACACTATTCAACAACATAGGAAATGATTAATTATCAGGACAGGCTTTGTCATAAATGCCCTTAGAACTTGATGCTGTTTAATCTTTCTTTGAAACATTTTCTAAGATACTTAATTATATTAATGAACAAAGAATATGAGTATCCTACCTTCAAAGTGAGCTGGATACAGCTCTCAAGACACTGTCCAATTGTAGTTTTTGAGGCAAAGTGGATGTGTTTTGCATATCAGGCCCATACTTCAACACCAATGTTCAGAAAAAGATATTTCTCTCATTGTTTAAAGATTCGTATCAGCTATCAAGTCCAGGCTTCTTGAATTCTGAAGCATGAACCAAAACAAAAGCTCAAACTGCAGCTAAAACCTTGGATTGAAGATGTTTTGAAGGTAAGAGCCATTAACTGATCAGTGATCAAAACCTAAAAGCCAATCCTCACTACAGAAACTTCATTGTATTCATTGCCGATGGAAAGAGGTTTAAACAAATTGCATAAACTCCGAGGATTATTTTAACTGTGTGATATTTCCAACTCCTTGGCTCAAAATGAAAAGGTTCTAGGATGAAATCTACTGAGAAATCTATATTTTGTCCCTTTATTTGGTATGTTGGCTTCTTGACAAGAGCTCTTACTCTTTGCAACCTTAACCCTGACCCTAACCCACAATACCAGGGTTGTCTTGGCTAATTATAATCCTGTGCTGCATTCCCAACCCTGACAGTTAATTTTCAGTCCCCATGTTGATGCTTTTGAAACCCATCGTGCTTTTCAAACATGATTCAAGCATCAAAAAATTGATGCATTCTTCAATTCTTAGGGGAATTAACTAAACTGCCCAAGCATCAATGGAGTAACACTTGATGATGAATGATGAATGCATTGTTTCCATTGCATCTTTAATCCTGATTTCAAAAACTGTGAAACTATATATCTGTTGTCATACAAATTTGTTAAAATTTGTTTTGTTAAAATTTGTTAAAAAGCCCACACCTTGAAATTGTTGGATGCAACTTCAATACTATATTGAAGTTTTCCTTATACTAAAACAGCTACAATGTGACAGAGAAAGCAGAGCTGGTGGATGCTGCTGTGCACATCTACACCACATGATACTGAGGTAATCTATCATGCAGGTTCCCAAGTTAAAGTGGTTGAGCAGTTAAAGCTCACTGAACATTTGAGTACGCTCTCACAGTACTATTATTGTGATAATTGCTATTTCCCATATCTGTCACATCTTCTACCTTGTGGAAACGCATGCACATGTTGACGATACTGTCTGAACATCTTAGAGACGTAGTATTACAGTTTGATTATGATTTTGTCTTCCTAGTAACAAGGCAAGGTTTCTTGAATAGTCTGCCAGAGGGACATTACTTGTAGTATGTTTTTATCAGCAAGATACAATTATAAAAGAACGATTTTGTCCTTGAGATGTCCATTTTCTATTTCTAGATGTAATAGATAGTCAATAATAGAAGTTTTGTCCATCCGATACTATACAAATATGAGGGTTATTTTCTTTTTTCCCTACTTCACTTATTGGTGAAGGTAAGAGTCAATATCTTATCCTTGCACAGCGACCCTGTGAGGTTCAAGTGTAGGCAAGAACAAGCTCACCTACCTTGAAATGAGCTAGCCTTGACTCATGGTGTGATTTATCGTTTCAAGAAATGCAGGCAGCACTTTCTGGCACTCTTGCACGCATTCCATAGGTTCTATCTTCTTCTGCTACCGATCTGCAGTGACAGAGAGGCTACCCTGAGAGACCATTGCAAGCTTGCCAATCTTCAGTTAGGTTGTCTTCTCCACCCATTTCAAAGACCTCTCCAACAGGAAAGCGCTTCATTGTTGAGATAACTGTGACTTGATACTGCTCCTCTGCTTTCACCTTGGAAGATGGCTATTGTCCACCTTGATGGAATTCAGTCAGATGACCTTCTTGCTTATTACAGTGAAATACAACTACACAATGCTCCCGCCACATACTGCAGCTATTGAATACAGCTATGAAAGCACATCCATAGACATAGATCTGATCCCCGCCTAACAATTTGTGGACACTTATTTACTGCTTTCAGGCTTTAAGGATACAGCCACTTTCTTCATGTATGTAATTGCACCTGCATCAATGGCAGTAGCCTCCACATTTGTTGCCCTTTCTAATGGTATCGACAAATAGTTAAGTAAAAGATTAGAACTGATCAATAACTCATTTGTTCTGTACCCACATGCCACAGGGGCTTCAATGTGTATCTGTCAGTTAAGTATTTTTGGCCTTTAGCACCTGCAGCAGAGTTTACAAACAAGCTATATGGCTCTCCAAGGCCTTGCACTGGCTTTGCACTGGATGCTTTGCACTGCCCAAAAATTAATGCACACAAAACACACACACATGCAACCTGTAATTCTGATGGAAATATCAGACATTTTGTGAGTGCTCTAATGAAACCTTTTCACTCAGCAAACACCTTGCCACAGCTTACCACTTTCACACTGTCCGTTCTGTCCATCACCACACTCCAGAGCTCCTCAAAGTCACAATGCACCATTGTCCCACAAGAAATGATAATATTCACCAGCCTGCAGAATCAGGCACTTTGTTGGAAAATGGCACTTCTCCTTTGCTTTGCTTCATATCTGTTGAAGGGCCAAAAACACCCATTCATTCGCCTTGACACCAAGAGCTTGGTTCCCTAATGCTAAACCTCTCTAAGTGCATGTAGTTGTGAAGAAAAAGCCTTTCAAATGGATCGGAGTAGCTACCATCATGTATGTGAACTACTCCTCGATCAGGAGTCTAACCGTACAAGAGAGCCCCTCAGGTTTAATTAAACTTTTTTTTTTCCTGAAAGTGTATCTTGTGTGAAAATCAACCCACCCTTTCCTGGCATTTGTGTGTCGAGAATCCCTCCCTCTTTTGGCTCTCCTCGAGTGGTCGATACATTAAAACTTGAACTGATTGATTTGAGAATGCCATGCCATCAGTGTCCTTATGCAGCCGTTGACTACATCTGAAGTATCTTAGTCATCAAGCTTTAGGCCAGGGATTGATAATAGCTTGACCGACAGGGCCTATCTTACCCATCCTTTTTCAGGAGGTCTTGTATTTAGCCCCCAGAGCACTTCTGGCGAATTTCAAACAGCACAAGGGTATTCACAGAGCGGCTGAGTGGAAAGCTTTTTCTCACTCGTCTGAACCTCATGAATACATTCCAACTCTAACTAACTACTTTGGCTTAATGTGGAATTTCAAACGAGGTATCAGGCTAGTTTATTTATTTGTATTCCCAGCGTCTTAGCAATACTCTTGAACACAGTGATGGCAGGGAGGATAATCTCTGTCTTTCATCAGCAAAGTGGTGCTGCACAAAACCCATCAGTAATGTATTCTCTATTGATTGATGGTCGCTCCTGCAGTACTAGGCAACACCATTATTATCATGCATAGAGTCCAGACTGCCTACAATAAAATCATTGTCTTGATTCAAGTTGTCCACCCCCAAGGTGTCATAACAGCCCAACCGGTGTTTGCTTCATATTGCTTTTTTCCTCAACAATTACTGGCATTCCCTATCATCATCTTTACACCAACTAGATGTACTTTGTTCCTTTGACACCATACGTGATGTTTTCTGCACAGAAGAATGTTGTCAGCAACAGGTGTAATGGATATACTGAGGAGATTCAAGACACAGTGAACAATTATGAACATGCATTACAGTGACATAGCTCTACCTTTCTTTCAATGTAGGATATAGTTATAAATACACACACACACCACTATTGTCTCCCAAGTGAATTGTCTATCGCCTATTTAGATCTACAACTTGTTATTTTGAGCCATGTTGTGAACATTGCCGCTGATATGAAGTAGTTACTTATCTCTTTGAAATAATGAAAGTGAGGAGGATGCAGTTTAATAAACAAGAACTGAATAATTCACGTGAAGAAGGCAAAGCTTGAGGTGTGGATATAGTTGTTGTTAAAAATGTGATGATTTGTTTTTCTTTTTTGTGTTATTTTATTTTAAAACCGAGATGCTGGAGCAAAGCCTATAAGAAATGTAATATCCTATCGCCGACCTGTAGAATGTTTTGGCCCTAGCAATTTGCCTTCGTAAGATGTATTCACTATTTAATTTAGCATGTAATGTATTATTATTGTTATTATTCTTATTATTCTTATTATTCTTATTATTCTTATTATTCTTATTATTATTATTATTATTATTGTTATTCTTATTCTTATTATTATTATTCGTGCTTTTTAAAATTTGTGTTTTTGCACTGTCGTGGATTGTTAGTTTTGCGCTTATTTGAGACACTTATGATTACAGATTGTGGGATTTATAACACTGATTTTCTGAACTGTGTCTATGCGTTAATAATTAGATTTCTCCTTATCAGCAAGGTTTGGGCAGGCTTGGGCCTCAGCTCACAGTTGTTTCAGTGTCGACACAGTGTGGATGTATATACCCAACATCATGTGTTAGTAGTCTGCCCCATGGGACACGACTTGGTCCTGGATCGTTGTGAATCACTGTGACCTTGGTTATCAATCATTATATCAGGGTATCTAATGTAAACGCAACTGTGGCGTGGATAACATGCCACATCTGCTCTTTGGACAATGCGGCTTCTTGGTTACCAAGCGATTTATTAGAGAGCTCGGCGTGAGGAATAATAGGTCACAGTATGAAGAACAACCGACGTGTCTTCCATAGGCGTAATTACCTCTGAAACAGCCTGTTGTCCACTAATATTTTCATTTACCTATCTGACACACCACATACTGCCGTGTCCCAAAAACACGCGAAAGAGACAAAACTAGTTGGCTGAGTTAAAAGCGCTGTCCAGAGGGAGCTGTGTTTGCGCTCATGACCAATTTATTGCCGATGAACATATGGCCAATATTTTGTCTCACGTCATAGCAAGGGAAAACAAACACCATGTAATGTTAGCGAGTCAGCAAGAGCAGAGCCACTTGGCCAGCTATGCAAACGCACTTGGACAATATGAGAAGAGGAGTACTTGCTTTCTGGGTATATAAACCACATCAGGCTTATCTCTGCACGCACTCCTGACTCCCATTTGGAGATATTTCATTAACCCTCCATGCTGCCTTAGCGCTGGCGACACATTCAGCCCCCCTCCAATATAGGTAAGCGCACTGCACGCCTGTGGCAGTTTCCATATGATGATATATATTTTTTATAATAGACAATACATCTTTTGTGTTACTGCTGTTTTATTTTATCTCACTTGTTTTGTGAATATTAGGACCCACATCTGTCTAGTTTTTATTTTATTATTTATTTATTTTTTAAATAGGATGAATAATCAGAGCACATCTGCAGCCTACTCCTGTAGTTTACACACACACGCGCGCGCGCGGGGGGATAGTCCAGGATAATGCACATTTGCCAGGGTGACGATACACAGTAGGAGTTGGCCTGTACTATTACGTACGTAATCATTTCCACAACGAGGAAAATACTAATACTAATACTGAACGCCTCTAATATTTTGAAATAAGCGAAATAAAAAATCACTCAACTAATATGTAAATTCTGTGAGACCTTTACTCTTTTTGTATGTATGTATGTCACTTGGCTTCTCAACAAGCCAATAAAATCTCATTATAATGAATGCATAAGTATAGTAGTAGGCCTTCTCAGTTGTATGGAACTTAAATGACTAAAATCCAGGTGGACACGCATGTAACAGGCTAAATAATGGGCAGGGATGAAAATAGCGTGTGCGTGTGTGAGTCTATTGTACTTCTGAGTGCAGCTGAAATATCAAAGATACCCATAATGTCTGAAATATCAGGGTGTCCAGTTCCAGGATATATATCCGCAACCTCCTAGGAAATTATAAATTGTCTTAATTGAATACACACAGCAGCCACCCCCTGTTGTTTCTTAATTTTGCCAGTAGAGACCGCTAGAGCACTACAGATGTCAACAGCTGTTAACGCTATTATTGCACTCAGACAGAAGACCAGAAGAAGGACAAGTTGTCTATACTTGTGCCATCTTCTAAGTGCGGAACAGATCAGACTTTGTTTTTATGATGTATATTTATTCATTCATTTATTTATTTATTTATTTATGTTTTTATGTATTGATAGGTTGATTGATTTATTGATTTATTGATTGATTGATTGATTGGGGTGGGGGTCATAACTCAATTTGCAAGGTTTGTACACATCGACAAATAATAGTTGTTTCTACTGTGATTAATCTCGAGAAGCCTCAGAGACTTAGCCCCCCTTCCCTTCTCCCAGTGTCACTGCGATATTGAAATGGGAAGTGATTAAAAAATAATAAACGCTTTTCAGCAATTCGTCTTACACAAAAAAAAAACATTAAGGCGATGGCACAGTGTGGCATGAAATTCACCGTTACAAATAAACTGGTGGTTTAACAAATGAAGGCATCTCCTCGGGGCATGGGCGCACTGCTATAATCTCGCCGTGACATGTTTAATCATTAGAGGGAAGGAGACGAATAAAGACTTTTGCCCGGGAGGGAAAGGTGCCTGGATTTCTGTTAAAAAAAACAGCTCCAAAATGATTTGCACCCCCAAGCCAAGTCCTCCCGGGCCATGGCTTAGCCCCCATAAATAAACCGGACCCCGGTTTACCTGCATATTATATATAGCCTTTTAATCATAGAAGGAGGAAATCGGTCTTGTCACTCCGTGCATTTATCACAGGC
>CABFOQ010054370.1:0-19248 GCA_900660455.1 Gephyroberyx darwinii
TATATAGCTGGACAGCTAATAAAAATGACCAAACTGATTTGATAACAGATCTATCAGGTAGTAGTATATAACCCCACTGTTTTCCTTGCAGTTAGATTAAACTTTAATGAGCTCCATGGGGAAATTACACATTCAATGTACTGCCTGTAGTATTATAATAATAATATCTTAAAATAATAAAACCATTTTTGTTGCCTTTATAAACAATAAAAGCCAATAAGATATGCAATAAAAATGTCAGACAATTAAAATTAGGCTTGGAGAATAATGAACCCAGCAAATACTATGAGAATAAAATAAGTTTTTCATTTTTTAAAAGTGTTTCTGTGGGAAAGAAAAAAACTGCTCCAAGCCTATGTGCCCAGGCAGCAATGGCCTTTTGCAGTTCGACTGAATCAATCACAGGCTTTTTGTACTATTGGTGAAATGATGGAGCTTGCTGGATGAATCATTCATTGTCAATACTTAACTGTGTGGGCAGCAGGGTGACATAGTGGTTAGAAAGACCATCTCTTAACAGAGAGATCACAGGTTCAATCCTTGCAACAGTCGATGGGCATTTATTAGAAACCATATGTCCTGTGGAAGTGTCCTTGAGTAAGAGACAGTATATCTTCCTGCTGACTCATTGTAGATTGTTCTGGATAAGAGCAGCAGCTAAGTGCCTAAAACATAATGTAATCTTATAAAGCAGAATATTTGTCAGTACACGAACAACAAACATCAAGGATTATAACAATGCCACTAATAAAACTTTAATAACCACCTTGAGACAGTTTCACTTGGGTATTCTGCTGTGAATAAAAAATTATATTCCAACAATGAAAGGTATGTAATCACAGTAATGGCAATTAAGTGCTACAGCTATGAAAGGACATTGTTTAAAGGCCGGATGTGATGGATGTCAGCTTTTCAGGCACTTCAGAACTTCAGCACTGTGCGGATACTGCAATGGAAAAAAGCACAAATTAGGCTGAGATAATCCATAAAAAAACTGAAACTATAATCAATAGAACAGGGAAAAACAAAGTGAACGTGCTTTACAAAGAAACAAAAGAGATGAAGATGAAACAAGTGAGAATCAACACACCAAACTGAACTGATCTGCTCACCTCTTTCCAGCGTGCATGAGGTCAAACCCCTTATTGATCTCATCAAAGGGCAAGGTGTGGGTCACAAACTCATCCACCTTCAGCTTCTTGTTCATGTAGTCTTCCACCAGTTTAGGAACACTCTCCACACTCTTCCAACCTGAGGAGGGGATATCAAAACCGGTTTAATAACACGACTCTTCATTAGCCAAAAGTGTATGAATGACAGTCACCCCACCCTAAACTTCATCAAGGAGCCTTGAGCAAGGCACTTAACCCCCAAATGAGAAGAGGTGGAGCTTCCTCCTAGATAAACACATCCTCATGAAAGAAGTCAGTCATTTTGTATGGGGAGTTGGACCAACTTACACAACAGCTAGGGAGCTAGCTACTACTACTACTATTACTACTACTACTACTACTACTAATTGGATAATAGTTTTCCATCTGATAGATTACGCCTCTAATGCTTAGTGGAGGACTTTGTACAGAATCTAGGGGCTATTGATGCTACAGCTTCATCGCCCATTGATTTTAGTCTCTGAACTGCCAAGAATCCCAAGTTAGATTGCTTCAGGGGCTTCAAAGACATAGAAACTCAGAACTGTAGTCAGACCACATCAAGCCTCATGATGATAATAAATGATTCCCCAAATCCTCACTCACTCACCTCCAAAGGCTGTGCCCCTCCACACTCGACCTGTGACCAGCTGAAAGGGTCTGGTCGAGATCTCCTGCCCGGCCCCGGCTACCCCGATGATGACGCTTTCACCCCAGCCTTTGTGGCATGCTTCCAGAGCAGCTCTCTGAAATTATAAACTGGTGGTTATATTCATGGTTTCAGTCACTGAAACTACTCAGTGTTTTTTTATCTACTGCACTGGGCTGCACTGGGGCGGCAGGTTGGCCTAGCAGTTAGAGAGGCTGACCCATCCCCGGCACCACCAGGAGGGTGTATTCCAGCTGTGAGCTGGTGATTGAAAAAAATTACTGGTGTCACAGCTAATAATGATGATAAATGATAAATGAATGTTAACCTGTGAACGTTGTTTTACATGTTGCTTGCTGCTTTATACAATATGCTCCATGTTTTCTGTGCTGGCCTTTTCAAACAGAATTTCTTTCAGGACAAAATCGTATTATACATAATACGTGAGTTAGTGATCAGACATGTCTTTTGCTAGGTAACAGTGCCCTCTGGTGGAAATCAGTGCGACAACATCCTTCACACTACATGACAATATTACTTTGCCAGGTTACTAACTCATCAAAGGTTAAGCTGCATATATACACAATATCCAACTAAGTTGTATAGTCCCTTGTCGCTCCCCAGCCTAATACACAGCAGCAGTTAGCAATTGTCTTGTTTCCTTAATTGTTGCTGTGGAATAGCCGACTGCAGCTGAACCTTTTGGCAGTATCACCCAAAAGGTTCATCTGTGCAACCAGCTTGCACAGATCGTACAGCGGTACATGGTGATGTGATTGCTAACAGTATGAACACAAGCTCAGTCTCACCATGATTCCCACGTTTCCAATGCACTCAAAGGAATAATCGACCCCCCCGTCAGTCATCTCCACCAAAACCTCCTGGACCGGCTTGCTGTGGTCCTTAGGGTTCACAAACTCAGTGGCTCCGAACTCCTTGGCTTTCTCAAACTTGTCAGGGTTGATGTCCACACCGATGATCCTGGTTGCCCCAGCAACCTTGCAGCCCATAATGACAGCCAGGCCAACGGCCCCAAGGCCAAACACAGCACACGTGGAGCCAGGCTCGACCTGGGCATGCACATGGAAGAGAATATGAGTAAGTGAATAAGTGAGTATTCAATGTCATCACTTTTTGGATACAAAAATGGGTCTGTATTCTCTTTGTCTCTGAGGAGGCAGTATTATAGTGTGACGTACATCCTGTGATGACAACACCCACCTTGGCAGTGTTGAGGGCAGCACCGTAACCTGTGGAAATGCCGCAGCCAAGAAGGCACACTTTATCCAGTGGAGCCTTCTCGTTCACCTTGGCCAGAGAGATATCAGCCACCACGGTGTACTCAGAGAAGGTGCTGGTCCCCATGAAGTGGAACAACTGCTTGCCCTTGCAGGTGAAACGCGAGGTCTTGTCGGGGAGCAAGCCCTGGCCTTGGGTTATTCTGCAGAGTTGCAGCACGGGGAAAAGATGGTTCTTATGTATGTATGAATGATGACACTCCATTGTTGTGTATTTGGCTGCAGGCAAAAGCTTGAACTGATGATGACAGCCAAACTGAGGTTTACCTTGGGGTGAGACATCTGAGACTAAAGTTTTACTACTAGATACAGGCAGTATTCAGTAACTCAAGGATGAATTAGTATTATCAATTACTATTAATTAGTAGACAACTTTACTAACAACGCACTAAAAAAAGAAAAATCAAAGTCGATTGCAAATGAAACCTACATTACCTGATTTTCTGGCAAAGGTTGGTCTTGGGATTTTTGCAAAATTTGCATTCGCCGCACTGTGGCACGTACAATGGGACGACAGTGTCACCTTGGTGAGAAGGAGGACTGTCAATCAAGTAGTTAACCATGCAGGGAACACCATTTCCAGAGTTTGCATAACTAAGTCAAGTGAAACATTCACTCAACTGTCTGACAGCTCCTCACCTGGCTTGAATTTGGTGACACCCTCACCGACGCTCTCGACCGTCCCAGCACCCTCATGGCCCAAGATGACAGGGAAGAGTCCCTCAGGGTCGCTGCCGCTCAGAGTGTAGGCATCGGTATGACACACCCCTGTCGCAAAGATCTGGGCACGTTATAATTTTAAGTCCATGTCAGACAATATGACGAGACAAGATTCAAGCCTGGGATGTAAATACGGTCAGGCCTGATCTTAAAATGAACTTTTTAATAGTGAACCTCAGTTTTCTTAAGCCATAAAATATATTTCCAAAGCACCTAGTAGCACTGAAATATAGTAATTTATATAATATTTGATGTTTGTGAAGTATTTATATTATATTGGACAGTACATTGATGATTAATGTAGCGATTTCACAGGAAAGGTGCACTGTACTGCAGCAAGCTGCAGTTCTTAGTGAGGGTGTGAACTGTGCACTCGTCTGGGGCGTTTTTGGCATGGGGAAAGTGTGGTTTACCTTGATGCGCACTTCATGGGCCTTAGGTGGGGCTACTTCCACCTCTTCAATGGACAGAGGCTTACCAGCCTCCCAGGCAACAGCAGCCTTGCACTTGATCACCTGAAAGAATGCAAACCATAATCTTTTTCAAATCATTTCCAATTGCTATAGTGCAGAAGAGTGAGTGAGTGAGTACAGCTGCACAGTGAGTGGTGTGTCATTACAGTGCCTGTAACAGGTGCACTTTGACAGATCTAGCTGGTAGTATAGTATAACGTTAACCTTTGAACTGCATTCAGGCTCGTCATGCAAGGGTGACCACTAGGTTACTGCTGCTACGAAAAGGTGCATAAGTTGTTACTCTTGTTCAAAGTTGTTACATTTAATGGCCAAGACAAGGCTCATATTCATCCTGCACGAGGAGTAATCTAAACATTTTTAATATTTAGTCGCTATTTTGAAAAACAAAAACTCTCTCTCAAGAAAAGAACTGCAGAAACTTGCAAGAGCCATTCAGGAGTGATTGACCAAAGACCCCGGTTAAGTAACGGTAATGCAACACTGTTTCTTTGTACTTGTTCATTGAACGCAAAGAATGCGGATTAGTTGAGAGGACCTCAAATCCACACGTTACAAATAAGACCGTAACCACCGCGATAACGGCACAGACAACGGTACGAATGCAATGAAGAGAATGATTGCGCATTTTGTATGATTTGTACTTACTTTCCCAGCTGTCTCCATGTTCCTTCTTCCACGAGAGCAAGGGGCGGTGGACGCGGCCGTAAAATGAGTTGCAATCTCAACCAATCAGCAACAGGCGTGCGCAGCGTAACCATGACGAAGGCCCGGCGAGAGAATAAAATGATTTTTTTTTTTTTTTTTTAAATAATGAAGAATTCGATTTTGTTCATCACATGGATATAGAATAAAATATACACCAAAACCGTATATCCATAAATAAGAATACCCATGAATAGTTTTCAGCTTTTCTATTAGCGGATATGAAAACAATTTTTAAAAAAAATGTGAAAATTATATTTTGACACAAAGACCATATGGTAAGTATTCACTCATTTTCCCTTACGGATAAAAATGAAGCCAAATAATATATCTGTGAACAACAAAGAGAAATCAATATACAAACGTTCAATTATGAATTTTATTAAAGTTTCTCAGGGTTTGGGTGTGTGGAGTCCCGGGAATTTTCAATGCCAAACCATTCAAATGAAGTGTCAGAACATTATAAAAACATGACTAATGAAAGTCATGGAAATAAACTTTTATAGGATTGATTTTCTAGTCAGTTATTCCCAATTTTTACATTACATTTCACAGCTAGGGCATTCTGGTACTAAAGTTGGAGACCGACTAATGTGTTCAGAACCGGCCTTTATAAAATGCTCAGGCAGTTTTTATCTCCTGGGTAAAACTTTGTCTAAATGGTGAAACACTTCCTAGATCCACAGTATGAACTCCACTTATGTAAGCCATTTCATCATGGGACTTCTTAAACACACCGTGGTTGGAAATAAAGTAAGATACCTCAGAGCACCTTATGAAACCACATGCTCACTCCCAGCCATACACTTATACACATGAAGAACTCTGCCTTGACACACAAACACCATTTAACATGAAAATGATTCACAAGAGACATAGTTGCAAAGCACCTTTTAATCAAGGATTTTTCTTAACAAAAAAGTGACAATTCTTTGCTTAAGATTTTACAAATTTCTAGATTTAAAATATTTTCTGATGCATAAACATCCAATTGGCCACACATTTTCCCATGTTTGGAAAGATCCACTTTTAAAGCCACCAGCTTTTAAGTATGGACATGAGTCTCATCAACTCTAAATCATAATCTGTGACATGGCAGAAGATTTTAACACAATCAGCACAGGATGACATGCTTTATCACAAAGCGACCTTATAATTCCTCCATCCTTGAGGGTTGAAAATAAAGGTCATTATTTCTTTATGCACAAGCACACACCTGAACCTTTTAAATAAGGCATGAAGATCCATCACTCATCCAAGACTGCTACAAAAAAAAAACAACACAAGAAACTCTGGTCAAGTAGTATAAAAAGTTATGATGTCCATATTCTGTTATTTGAGTCCAACAAGCCAGGCTCTGGCAGAGCTACACTTGAGTAGCAGAAGGCTGGGAGGAGCAGACAGTCACACCAGACCATCACAGTTGTATCATCTCCCACCTACAAGAGAACAGACAAACCAAAAATGTCGTCATTAACAAGCATGGATCATTTAGTGATACTGATGGCTACTACAGGAAGGATAACTTAAAATTCAAAGAGTACAGAATCTGAACAAACCTCTGAAACCCCGGCCGCCACCACCTCCCCGTCCTCTGAAACCTCCTCCCCGTCCACCACCTCCAAATCCACCTCCCCGCCCACCACCTCCAAATCCTCCACCCCTGCCGCCTCGGAATCCACCTGAAACCAAGACAAAAGCAACGCACAATGGTATCAAAATATTCCTCCAAGCCATGTCCAAAACGACTAAATAAGAGTAGATAGTTTTAGTATGGGTGTGAAATATAAAACCTCAAACTCTGGTAGTGTTATTGTTCTACCCATTTATCTACCATGAACCACAGGACTAATTAAAACAAGACAATAAGTGAGGCTGCATCACCTCCACGACCACCTCCTCTTCCTCCACCTCTACCCCCTCCTCGGCCTCCTCTTGGCGGACCCTTCTCTCCTGGTGGCCTGGGGAGGAATCTCTGCAGTGGCAGGAGCTTCATTGGGTCTATATAGAACTAAAGGAGAAATTGTGTCATGAGTTAAAGAACTCAGACAATAACTTTCCAGGCATTATGAAAAGTAAATTGTGATACAAAAGACACCAAAGCACTGAAACTCTATACAGAAGTCCACAAATGCAATTACAGTACTATTAAATGATATGGAGGACATTTATACCTTCTGCAATTTCTTGAATGAAGATGCCTTCATATTTTCAGAGAGCTTGACTGAGAAATACTGCAAGACTGGGTTAAGGAATGAATCGGTAAGTCAGCAACACAATTTCTAATTACTCCATCATAAGTCACAAAATTAATATTTCTTCACCACAGGCAGCAGAGAAGGCCATGAGACGTAAATGAGGATAACAGAAAGGATACAAAGTCACGCAGCTGGCCGAATATCTCATCCACCTTCCCGATCTGCTCCTTGTTTTCCAGGTACACTGGGGCGTTGAAGTAGGGAACTTTATTCTCCTCTGTTGTACACTTACACACAATCTCATCCTCACATGGATGCACAAACTCTCCAAGTGCTGCAGGGCAGAGATATATATATTTATTTTACAGTAAGATGTTTACAGAGTAAACTGGTTTAGTGTACCAGCCAGCGTGACTGGTTGCTTGTGGAGGACTAAAGGACATATATTCATTCACAATCATTCTTGAAAACTATACATTTTAGAAGGAAATGTGTATGGTGACTTTAATTATTAGTCCACTTTCTCCTTTGTTGACTGAACAGATAGTTCATGAATTAAAACAGACAATGGTATATCTCTCTCCATCAGAGCAACGTTAGTATCACGTGATGATCTTACCGACAACATGATCTGGGGGACCATAGTCTTGAAATCTGTTAAAACCACCTCGGCCACCCCCGCGGAATCCTCCACCACCGCCCCGACCACCAAATCCTCCCCCGCCGCCCCGACCACCAAATCCTCCGCCTCTGCCTCCTCCACCTCGGTTAAATCCTCCACCTCTTCCACCACCTCCTCTGAAGGACATTTCTTTAGCAGTGTCTGTTAGAAGCAAAGCCAAAAGAAAGACATTCGGTTAGCAAACTAACAATTCAGTAAAAAATAAAAACGAAAGTACAAGACAAGTGATTTCAATTCGTTGCAGTCTAAACCTTGCTAACGTTACAAGCTAAACGGAGTGCACGGTGAAGTCTACTTCAATCAATGAGCCAGCTAACGTTAGCTAGCACGCTCGGTCGATTTAGTCACTTAAACTATGCAGGTCACTTGCATTTTTCTAGCACAAACCAACCAGTAGTTGAATATCACAAATACAAATGTTGAAAACTTTTGAACGTTATATACGCAGACAAAAAACAAATTACTCACAGATTAAACTCAGCTAGCTGTAGCTATTTACTCCGCTCCAACTCCATGCGATAACAACACGTGTGATCACTGCCGCAAAGCTATTCGCCAGTGTCGCACTCGTCAAACTGTCGTAAACTAACAACTCCCAGAACGAAACTACGAAAACAGTGCAGAAGATGTCAGCTTGAACAAGACACAGGGGTACAGAACCTGGCCAGTAGACGAGTGTCCTAAACTGAAGTGGCAATATCTAATGAAATAACGTTATCTCTTGGTAACCTGGTAATGTACCCTGTAATCATCCCTAATTAGTAACACAATGATTCATTTGATCCATTGAAGGTAATTGTCCTGTGAGAACTTCATATATCAGCATGTCCACAGAGGGTCAGGTAAGAAAGAAAAACCTTTCATCCACTAGCAATTCATTCATTAATGCACTACCCTTTCACTAAGTGTGCCTCATATAGAAACAGTAGATAGATATCTACCCCAAATCCTGCCCTTGGGGTGCAGTACAGCTGGTTTTCTATTCTGGCAGGTATTTTTTATTCTAGCTGTCTAACCTGGGACACCACATAAATGCAATTAACTACCTGGTAGGATAGAAAACCAGCAATACTGTGGATCCTGAGGACCGGATTTGATCGGCCACTGGTCTAGACCCTGTGCCTCCCAATGGCTCACGGAAGATACTTTTTTTAGGTGATCAAATGCAAAGCAGCTGTAGCATGGGGGCCTGGGAAGCCTCTCTGTGTTGAAGAAGTGGAGGTGGCCCCACCTAAGGCCCATGAGGTTCGGATCAAGGTGAGCTGCTCACACCAAACTACTCTACAACGCAAGGAAGCATCAGCACATTACTGCAGGATTACATTTTGACATATCTAGAATCCCTAAAGAACGATTAAGTTCCTTTACCTGAATTTTCATCAGTTGGGCTTATTACTTATTCTCATTGCTCGTTGTAAATGTAAGCACATCTCCATGTCATACCACTGCATCATATTATACACTGAAGATCGAGCTGCACAGAAGATTTCCCAGTGTTAATTAATGCTGTTTTTTTCAGTGACAGTTATTTGGAGATGACAAGTGTTGATTGGAGAATTGTTTGTCTACTCATAGAGCTCATAAGGCTCTCGGGCGAGTGTAAAAAGAAAAAAAGTAGTAAATTAACTCTGATGGATGTGGACTGGCATACTGGCATAGTGTTTATTGTTACATAAATGTTAGATAATTGAACACTGATGATTTTACTGCATTTAGAGCAGGTATTATAGGATTTTCATTGAGGCCCAGAAATTACGTCAGCACTGGGGCCAATTTTGACCAGCTTGTTTTGTCTGGTACTTTTTTTGCAAAATGGCAAGTATTGTCGGTTTCATGTTTTTTTAGCACATTATTAACACCTCAAACTGCTAAAGATTAAGGAAAACCTGTTTCCCATATGGGACCTTTTAAGAATCAGAATAAAGGCAACTTCTGCGATGGATGTCCAATAAGTTACTTCAGCTGTGTTACAGCAGGAAACATTTGAATAAAAATGTGTCCCTTTTTCTCACTTTGCTTCTTGTTGCTGGGAATATTGCCTGTCACCACCCTAACTGTTTAAACAGATTATAGCCACAGGACTGTGCCACACAGACTGGGCGTATCTGTATGAAACTGGAAAAGGGATGCATCTTAGACCATATCCATTGGTCCTCGGCCATGAAGGAGCAGGAGTGGTGGAAAGTGTTGGCCCTGGGGTCACAAAATTCTCACCAGGTAAATAGTATGGCTCACAACAGGCACGCTACCATGCAGTCCATTTGGTGTGGACTGAAGTTTTTCTACTGAATGCGTATTCTGTAATTGACACCCATGTATTCTGAAGAAATTAAGAAATGGGGTGTTAATAGGGATTCATGAAATCCATCAGTTAAAAAATCACCATCACCAAAATGTATTTGTTACTGTGACTGCAGAGATGTAATACATGATTCTGTTTTTATGTTGTAGTTAGTCATTCGTTTCTATGACACCTTGATCGACTCAAGTCCAAGGATTCTAGTATTCAGGCCGAAGTCAATACTATTCCTCTGACTAATGTTGTGTGTCTGCTTTATAATGTATTCCACAGGTGATAAAGTTATTCCTCTTTTTCTGCCACAATGCGGTGAATGTGAACGATGTCACAGTCCTAAAACTAATCTCTGCAAGAAGAACTGGTAAATTTCAATCACCACTTCATGTTTACACACACTCACTTGCTTGTGAATTATAAAAAAATATGATTGACTGACATGTAGTATTAAATCTAAATCCCTTTTTTCTTTTGCCTTTAGGGCCAATACACAAATGGGTGTATTAGCTGATGGAACCAGCAGGATATCTTGCAAAGGGCAGCAGGTGTACCAGTTCATTGGCGTCAGTTCTTTCTCCCAGTACACTGTGGTTCCCGATGCCTCAGTTACAAAGATAAGGGATGATGCACCTCTGGACAAAGTGTGTCTACTGGGCTGTGGCATCTCCACTGGCTACGGCGCCGCTCTAAATGCATGCAAGGTGAGGGAGGTCAGATGCATTTGACACTCGTGTTCAACTCAGAGCTCAATCTTTCAATACATATGATGTAGAGCAGTAGGCGCTGAGTGCAGAAACCTATGAGGGATGCAGGATTTACCCTGTAAAGCATGTATTAGAAAAATTAAATGTGAATAGGCAATAGAAAATTCATGTGAATTTTGCAGTTATCAAACGAAACCATCGTCCATCTCTTTCCCACTGTATACAGTGTATCCTCTAGAATATTTTGGACAGATTTAGGCTTTTATGACAAATTGGGACCTTTGCAAAAATTTGAGGAAATCGTTTGATGAAATCGTATATATTTCCAAGAAGGTAATGTTATTGAGTTTGACCATACAACGGTTCATTTTAACGAAAAGTGTCATATTCATGGTCTAAAGCTAAGGCCAAACTGTAGCTATACACTATCATTGTGAATTTAAGCAATACAGAAGAAGTTTGTAAATGAAGTTGGTTGAAGAAAAAAAGCACACTGGAGAAGCATGCCTGCCTGGGCTTGTCTCGGGGGCTGCAGCTGGATCCTACTCGACTAGTGAGGTGGATGTGGTAGGAGTTTAGTTATTTATTACCTCCACTAGATGAAGCTGCAAATCAATGTTTTGTACTTGGGGCAAAAAAGCTTAAAAAAAACAACCATTCATTCTTTTTTCTTTTAATTTTAATTCTTTTTTGCTCATAAAACATAAAATGGTAAATAGGACACCACAAATGGTTATAAGTAGAAAAGGTTATAAGTAGGATGTCCCCCTCAGATTAAATCAAAACAGTGCACAAACATGATTAATATAAGGAAATAAATTAAATTAAAACAAAACTCCAAATTAAAATAATAAATATAAGTTAATAAGGTAAACAAGTGAAATTCCAGACCTGAATTAAAAAAAGCATTACAAGAGAATAAAACAGGGAAATAAAATGGGTAGAAACCTTTAAAAGGCTATTTGTAACGTGTGTGATTTAAAAAAGATACTCTGAAAACAGACTCACAAACCCTCTCTGTCCAGGTTGAACCTGGTTCCTCATGTGCCGTGTTTGGGCTCGGCGCCGTCGGACTGGCCGCCATCATGGGCTGCCAGGTTGCCGGGGCAACAAGGATCATCGCCGTTGACATCAACCCGGAAAAGTTTGAGAAAGCCAAGGAGTTTGGAGCCACCGACTTTGTAAACCCCAAAGACCACAGCAGGCCTGTCCAGGAGGTTCTGGTGGAGATGACCGACGGGGGGGTTGACAACGCCCTGGAGTGTGTTGGAAGCGTAGCTGTCATGGTGTGTGTCTCAATCTTGGCGGTAACTTTACGTGGTCAACCTGCCAAAGTCAAAGATTTCAGAAGTTTAATATTTCATCTCTGATAATGCAGAGCTATTCCAAGAGCTGATGTCTATGAAAGCAAAACCTCCTCTATGCAGTGTCAGTGTAGTATACAGGAAGTCTAGTATGCAGTAGGTGAGTTTAGGTCTGATGTGCTTAGACTTTGTACAAAGGGGGGTAGTTCTGGGAAAACAATTTACTGCTGAGCCTCCTGGAAGTGTCGTGGGCCTAATTCAACAAAAATGTCCACTTGATAACTCCGATCACATATCCACTCTCACCGGCTCCACTGTTCCTCCCACTGCCGAGCCGGGTTTCTACATAGCTGCTTACCCCAGTGTAACAACACCATCACTAGTTTTGTCAGACCCTGTGTATTGGTGAATAGATGCCCATAGCTTTGTTTTGTGCTAGAGGGCTGCGCTGGAGTCCACCAGAGATGCCTGGGGCACTTGTGTCATCGTTGGATGGACAGAGACCGAAGAGATGAGCGTCATCGTTCACAAGCTCCTGATGGGACGCACCTTGAAGGGGACATATTTTGGAGGTGAAAGTTACCGGGCTTATATCTTTACAGTGTGCAAAAAAGTAATTGCCTTGGTGGAGTGATAAGAGCATCTTTAATGCACTCATCTTTTCATCTTTTAAAACACTTCAGCACTGTTAAAACAAATAGCTATTGTATTTCTGGGTCCATTTTGGTATATTTGGTGTATTTAGCTTCCCATGGATAACTGGATAAATGGAGACGATGTGACGTCATGTTGAGAAATTTCCAGTGTAGCTACAGTGGAATTTGATAGCAGAAACATTTTCAACAATTTAAAACATCAATGGTAAACATCAGGTTTTGGTGTCAGTCCCTCAAAATCAAAGAGCAAGGGCTTCTTTCTAGACCGACGTTCAACAATCATACAGGGAGAAATCCATCGTCGAAGAAGCAGAGATACCAATTTCTCCACTGACAGTAGCCAAGATAGACCAGAATGCAATGCAGCCAGAAGATGTGTTTTGAGTGAGGGAAGCAGCCACAATCATAGATCACAAAAGTGTGAATGATCACACTTTCAAGCTATTTATATGCCCACACGCCCACCTTTGATTTAAAAGTTGTTAAAAGTCATTCTGGGAAATGTAGGAAATCACTAACTGAAGTAGAAGTAGACGAGGCAGGTTGAGGGAAAGTGGCTACACCAAAAGAACAACATTTCATCACAACTCCTGGAAGGCGTTGGACATCACAAATTCATAATATCTAAGATTGTAAGAGTATCCAAGGGTGTATTTTTCCTTTCAGTCATAGATTACTATGGGCAAAAAAATAATACAATGATGCCCATGTGAATATGTACACATTTATTTTAAAGCATATACAACATTACTAGACTAAACACTGTTGTTTGACAGGTTTTGACAGTTTTTATACCCACCCCCAGATTGGAAGAGTGTGGAGAGTGTTCCTAAACTGGTGGAAGACTATATGAACAAGAAACTGAAGTTGGATGAGTTTGTGACCCACACCTTGTCGCTGGATCAAATCAATGTGGCCTTTGACCTTTTGAAAAGTGGGAAAAGGTGAGACCTCTAATTTACGTGTGGCTACTAGTGTGTTGATTTTAGGAAGTCTTTGCTAAAACACTATGCATCCATTTTGGGAGGAAAAGATTGTTACCTGAAGCTCATCATTCAATATCTGTAAAATATGGAGGGTCCAGTCTGTAAAAGTCTTCTAATTTCATCAACGAAGGAATTAACTCCCCTAATATCGTGTAAAGTACCAGCCTTTTTTGATAAAATTACTAAGAGTAGGTGGCACTTTTTGGAAATGGTGGCTACCTTGGAACAAATCTGTTTGTTCATGTACCAAGCAGCTTGTACATTGTAGCATGAATGATACACTTTGTTACAGTAGATTAGTTGTTGAGCACACTTTAGTGAGACATAAAAGTCCAGGGCAAAACATTGGTTACTCAGGACATTACACGTTAAATTATTGATTACTTGGAAAATGACACAAAATGTCAAGCATGGTCATAAAAGCAGCAAACACCAGTAGATGTCCTCCTGGAGGAAGATCATAAAATATCAGATTGAATTTTAATAAAACAAGATTAATTTGTCAATAATTTTCATCACTTTTTCATTGTATCCCAGCCCTCCAGTGAGGAACCACTCTATTAGATGACATACAGATGACAATAGGAAAACTGTACAAGTACAAAGGATAACAGTAGAGATAATAGTCAAGAACTAAATACAGTGGTATAGCAGTAGCTGGTCATATCTTTGCTCTCATGATTTTTGCAAAGCTCCCATTGCTCTCTTTACTTAAGGGTTCCCACTGATCATGTGATTTCTACAATATTATGGATTTCAGAATTTGATGAATTCCTTGGAAAGGTCAGGGAATATTAGGGTCACTTTACAGGAATACCAGATACCAGAATGTATTTTACAACTTGTTTCTTCATTTTGTGCATTTTTTGTGCATTTAGATGCATTTAGCTTTTTTGTATGGCCACCTCTTCACAGCAAACCCTCTGTAGTGGAAATCAGATTGTTACCCCTTTAGAACTTAACTGAGCTGTAGAACAACATTAACACACCAGGAAGGTTGTGAAAGTGATCTGACATGGTTATGGAAAGTCATGGAAAAGGCCATGGTGGTTTTTGTTAATGTTTCTCCTTTTTTTTTTTTTTAGCATCCGTACTGTTGTCAGTCTGTGACACCAGGAGGCTAAACCTGATGGGATAACCAGTCTCGTGACCATGGACCTCAGATAAACCATATGCTTCTTCATTAGCCGCTCTCCTCTTCTCACACGTGGATTACATTTTCATTAATTAGACTCTCCGGCTGAAAACATGATGCCAATGATGCCTTAATGATTTCACCAAACTTGTCACCAAGGAGGTTAAGGCGAAGAGACGAGTTAAATAAGAATTGTTAAGCCTTGAGATGATTGAAACAATATTGCAAATCGATACCACATGTGCACATTTGTAGTTTTTTTTATGCTGTATTTGTGAAGATATTGATGAATGTTTTCTGCACATCATTGTAGCAGATGACCATATTGGCCACTAGATGGCAGTCACATCTCACTTAAAGCTTCTGTCTGTACTCCAATCTAGAATGTCTGCAGAAAAACACTACATTTCTATTTGCATTTTCCTGCATTTGAATTCAGATTAAATATACCCATTTTTCACACTTTGTTATCACTGACTTGAAAAGGGAGAAACATATTAATAGATTTTGTCAGTATCTACACCAATGCCACCAAGACCAATTCCCTGCACATTAATTACACTCGGCAATTACAGCTATATTGATGAGAAGAGGTAGTATTAAATACAATTGTATAGAAGATGTGGCAAAAGAAGCAGCAGCCAAATGGCTGGATGTGTCATCAGGCATAGAGAAGTATCTGCTTCATGTGGTCAGGCTTAGTGAGTTTCGTCCTTGGTAATATTATATATTGATTTAATAGGGAGTTGTGTAGAAGGGCTAAAATAACAGTTGTGCGCTGTCAGGACCCAAGACAAAAGGTTGGTTGGGGAATGCCTCTCAGTGATGAACTGAAATAGCTGTCTAAGGAATTTGCTTTATTGAAGTTCCATTCAGATCAAATGAATACACTTGGCAGTTTCCCCTAGTTTTCCGTCTTTATTTAAAATGGAAAATAAAGTGGCGCTTCCCCTCACGTTGGTCTCTGCTCCCTGCATGTAATCAATCAGAGATTATGAAGCTTAGATTCCCCTCCTCCCCCACTGAATCTCAAAGGAAAGAAAGTTATCGAGAAATGGAAACTAGAATAATGCAGAGAAGGGGGCAGTGGGGAGAGAGAGGGGGAGAGAGAGAGAGAGAGAGAGAGAGAGAGAGAGGAGATCAAAAGACAAAGCAGAGGACAAGTTTTGACAGGTGCTTATGCGACTGGGCACCCTCATCTATAAATGTTGGACATGCCCACAGATTTATAAGGCTTTCTTGGGGACGTGTCTGAATGTCTATCTCATCTATGGGAAAACTATCCATAATGACGTCCATAAGTCTCTGCTGACGTTTTTTCCCCTCTACATTTGAACTCCACAACCTCTGGTGTTGTCACAGCATTGTGCAACTGATACACGGAGGACATGCTCTCTGAATTACACTCGTCAGCATCTTACTACGTTTTGGAAAAGTCTTTACTTTCCTGTGCCATTGTGCTAAGCTTCGTATTCGTCTGTGTTATTTTTCTGCAAATACTTTTGTGGAAGGAAACCGTGAAATCGCAATATCTGTGGCAAACGGCATGAAATTGAGTTGTCAAACAGTGATAGCGCTAGCAACCCTGTTATTTGCAAAGGGGAAAATCATATTTAGGTATTTTTTTTAACCTGTTGCTGTCATTTCACTGTGGAATAAGTCTGTCAGACATGACACTTGCGAAGATAATTGACAAACAACAGAAATGCCAAAGCAGGTAAATGCCGTCACACAAATAAAGGCCTGTCCTGTGCTGCCTCGTCTTTCACAATATTTAGATTGGGATTAAGAGATTTCTCCTTTAATTATTAAGTTATATTTTTGTGTGCACTCGATGACACACAGATGGAGGCACAATATATGCCTGATTTGGAACTTAGAGATGGTGGAAGAGTGGAAAACTGGGAGCATGCTTTGGGGACACATACAGTGTTGTAAAACTTTATTTTTATTTTCACAAACAACTCAAAAATCTGCCCCCGTGCAATCAATATAGTAAATATATATTAGTGAGCTTCCCTTGCAGATGGTGCAATTTATGGAATGGCACCAGAAACTAGATATCACACTAGCAAGGAACACTTCCAATCATAGTCCCATCCAAATTGCATATTATACAACATCTATTTTGTATTTTTGTTTACCCTGATGTGATGTTAGCCATGCTGATTTCCACATACTTGGCTCTCTCTTCTGTCAAACAAAGCATGTAACTAGCAAGTGTCAAAGACAAGCACAACACGATCATTTTAAATACTTTGTTTAAACCCATTAGATTAAATGCAAATTTAGATAGGATTTAAATATTATGTGGCTTAAGGATATTTAAGGATATAAAAAGCATTGACTTCACACACACAGACTGGCTACCTATTCCTGTAGAAACTGTACATATGCACACACAAGCTCACACATGAATACACGCAGCTTCCTGTTTCTGCTGGCTGACTGTTGGTAGTCTCTTTCTGTGCTCCAGTTGCATGTAGAGCAAATGGCTGAATCATTAGATGATGATTCAGTATAATAATAACATTGACTTCATGAATTAAATTTCATTTTCCTTTTGGTACTTGCCCTATCATAGGGGTTTCTTTAAGAGCTTCACATACCATATATGTGAAAGACTGAATTTTTGTGCTATCATGGAAAATAAAATAATTTGTTGTGGTCCTATTGGTTTAAATAGTTCGTGAGTCGCCCATAGCTAGGTGTTATATGTGTTGTGAACATCAGAGCTATGGACAGGAGTGTTTTTGTTTTACAGAGAGTCATATAAACACAAAAAGTCTCATTAATCACTCAAGAAACTACAGTATCAGCATCCTTAGGAAATAAGCTAGAAGGAAAGCATGTCTGAAAGAGACATAGTCAGTTAGACAGAGAGATAGAGGGATGGATATACTGTAGAGCCCCAACGGCTATGGAAGAACGCCCCGTTTAAGTCACTAAAGACTGCCAATGTGAGGCCCCTGTTTTATCAGCAAATCCTGGCCATTATACGGCTAATGCCAGGCAATGCCTGTGACATCCCCAGCCTTTCTCTGACACGGCTAGCTTTAGCTTCTGTGTCAGTGGAATGAACTGCACTAGAGGACAGCACACTACTTGGTGTCTTGGAGGGACAAGTAGATGATTTTTGCGTTGCATCACTGCTCTGTGCCGTACCAAAACCAGCACAATGTGATACGTTTTTACCATTATGTTTTGTGGTCTGTACTTATGGTACTCTACAAGCGTGCTGGTAAGGTCCCCAAACATATTCGGTACTAGTCAACTTTCAAAAGGGAAGGGATGTCGTCAATATGTTCCTCTCCTACATAAACAGCATCAAACCTGATCAATAGTCTAATGGAAAGTGCTGATTCTGTAACATACTCATAGTAGACCCAGAATGGAAACAGCACAGTGCTTGTGCAATGGAAAAACACAAGCAGTGAGACACCTAGAAATATGATATGGTGTTTTCTTTTTTTTTTTCAAGTTGCATAGAACAATAAGACACTTGTGTTGGCACATATAAGTCTATGGTACTTTTATCATAAGGGCTTTACAGCTTGTGGTCCCAGTGGGACACAAACCCCTACTCCTGGTAATGTTTGTGCCATATGTTTTGTGTTTTGTAACCTGTCAATCATATTGTGTCAGTCTTTTACAGTTAAGTTGCAACAGAAATAGACAACAAAGAACAGGATCAGGACAGACCACACATAGCTATTACCAAACACACACACACACACACACAGTTATTTGCGTGACAGCTCTAAGCTTTTGTTGTGTTGTGTCTGACAGCAGCAGTAAAGTAGTAATTGAGAGATTAGTTGTAAGGTGCTATCATGGCACTCCTTTCTTTGGCCTCTCCCTTATTGGTTGTACAGAACATTACTGGCATGTGTAGGAAGGAGTCATACAGAGGAGTGTTGGTATGGTCTGCCTTATTTATTTTAGTTTGGATTTGACCGTTATTTAGCCATTGAGATTATTAAAAATCTCTTTAAAAGAGACTTGGCCAAGAAAGCAGCATCAATGACACACAGAATTTGCAGACAAATAACTCATAATGATGTACATGAGAAAAACAATCAGAGTGGCATCATAATATTTTATACCTCCTATGTCCTTGGTTGTCGTCCTAAACCTTGCAACTTGATTTGTGTTATACCCTCAAAATAGTTAGCTCTTAAACAGGTCAAAGTTGACCTTGTGGGCTTGACTGAACTTATCCAGGATAGATTTGCACCCACCCACACACACACACACACACACACACACACACACACCTCCACCTCCCTCT
>CABFOQ010054372.1:0-11584 GCA_900660455.1 Gephyroberyx darwinii
ACCACCCTCTGCAGAGCTTTGCGGTCGAGGGTGGTGCAGCTGCCGTACCAGGCCGTGATGCTGCCAGCCAGGATACTCTCGATGGTACACCTGTAGAAGTTGGTGAGTATCCTGGAGTCCATGCTGAACCTCCTCAGCCGCCGGAGGAAGAAGAGCCGCTGTCTCGCTGCCTTCATGACCACACCTGTGTGGTGTGACCAGCTCAGATCCTCGCTGATGTTAATCCCAAGGAATCTGAAGCGGCTGACCCTCTCCACTGCTGTTCCCTCGATGTGAATGGGTGCGTGCCTCCCTCCCTGCAGCCTCCTGTAGTCCACGATCAGCTCTTTGGTCTTGCCGACGTTGAGCAGGAGGTTGTTGTCCTGACACCACGATGTCAGGGCTCTCACCTCTGCTCTGTAGGCCGACTCGTCTCCGTCAGTGATGCAGCCGATGATGGTGGTGTCGCCAGCAAACTTAATGACGGTGTTGGAGCTGTGTGTGGCTGTGCAGTCGTGGGTAAACAGGGAGCACACAGAAGTTGGGAAATGTTAGGGAATTTTAGAAATAGGTCTCTCTCCAGGAATATACTAGAATGTAATTTCCAAGGACGTTTTTAGCTCATAGAATTGCTCCAACCTAGTTATGGAAAGTCATGGAAATGTCATGGAATTTTACATCAGGGTCAACGAGGGAACTGTGGGAACTATGTCCTCTTTCCTCTCCTCTCAGATGTGGTGTACTGTCCACGGCGTACTTGTGGTTCTGCTGTCATTCTGGAGGCGGGCAGCAGGGCGGCGCTGTGCTCTGTGTGTCGCTACGTCTTCTGTGTTTCCTGCAGAAAGAACTACCACGGGACAGATGACTGCCAGGCAGACAAGAAGGTCATTCAAAAACAGGGAGAAAAAGATAAACAAGAAGCCTACACAGACCTACCGCAGACTGAGGGTAGGCAAGGACATTGCATGTGTGTGTGTACATGCTTTGCTGCTCGAATGGTATGGGAATACATTTTCTGAACATTTTGAAATGTCTCAATAATAAAAGCAAAGCCAAATCCGGTACTGTAAATCCAGAAATGGGACTATAACCCATGTTTTGCAGGGAAACTCCTCACATTAGGATCACATATCACCATTTATTAAACCTGACACACTGATTGTGTTTTACAGCTCTGGATGCATAGGGTTGCATTTCTGAGTTTTGGCAGTAATGGCTCTGCCACAAGAAAAAAAAAGTAGCTCCAAGGGCTCCACAGGAAGTGGATGAACACAGAAGTTAGATTGTTAGAAGTTTTAACAATAAAGGACCTACGTTTTCATTCACAAAATGTTTTATTAATGCTTTTTTAGGCGAGACTGAGCAAAACCTTTGTAGACATGCACATCTCCTCCATGGATTACGTTGCCACACTTAGTCTGCCATCTCAGAAATTTGGTTTTGATATAGTTATGGAGTTGAATGAAAGTAAATGTCATGAAGAGGTAGGGAAACAAGTCACATAACTGTTTCTCAGATAAAAGAAAAGGCCAATATGGGCAAACCACTACATCGGTCTAATCCTAGTTACAGAAGTGAGTTTGGGTTTTCAAAGCAATCACGATTGAGACATTTCAAAACGTTCAGTTCACGTACAGTTTGGTTGGGTGGAAATGTCTCTTCATATGAATGTTTCTTGAATTTGGAGGAGTACTTTGTCTCTCTCTCTGTCTTGGTATGTCCCAGCCGGTATGAAGGCTCTGTGGGACGACTATGCCAGTGGCAGTGCAAATAGGAGAAGCTTATTGGAGAGCAGGTATAGCCGTTACAGGCTGCAGTCCACTTTGGAGGAGGGTCTGAGTGAGGGCTGGATGGACATCAACAGTAAATACTGTCCTCACTGCTACTGCAAGATACAGGCCAGTCTGATGCACACACACACACATAAACATACAGGTGTACATATGCACACACATGCCCGCCTACATCGCCTCAAAATGTTGCCTGCTTTGAATGACAGGATTCAGAAAGACCTTCCAACCTTTGTAGACAAATGCTAATGTGTGTGTTGTTGCGTTGTTGCAGAAGGATGGAGGCTGTAACATGATGACGTGCCGTAGGTGTGGACGGGCGTTCTGCTGGGCCTGCCTCGCCAGACTGCCAGGAGGCGCAAACGCATACCAACACTTTCGAGATGGTGCTCACATTGTCTGTGCTGCCTACCCTCAGTCCTGATGTCCTACGGTGGCCTCCAAGCACCACTACAGCCATCAACCATGGAGGGAACACTTCCTTTGAAATCAATGAAAGCTGCTCCACTGCTGCGTTGCGTCCACGTTGTGTCTGATAGAAGCATCCAACCTCAGAATCACAGAGGTTCAATTCTTGGTGGCGGACATGTTTATCCTCATATAGTATATTGAAATAAAGGTGGTATTGGCTGTCTTCTGGTGTAATGACTCAGGTAAAAATAATTAAATAAATAAATAAATAAATATAAATAAATACATAAATAATAATAATAATAATAATAATAATAATAAATCAAATGAATGTCAAATGTCAACAAGAAAATTCCTCATCAATTTCCCTCATCCTCAATAAAATCTATCTAGCAATGATTTCCACCCTTAAAATCACATTGTCATATTCTGCAATGACCAGTAGAGGACATTAAACAACAAGGGTGATCAACCCAAGCTCATGTACACTATATGGCCAAAAGTCAGTGGACACCTGACCATCACACCTATATGAGCTTGCTGGACATCCCATTCTAAAACCATGGGCATTAATATGGAGTTGGACCCCCCTTTGTGGCTCCAACAGCCGCCATTCTTCTGGGAACGCTTTCCACCAGCTTTTGGAGTGTGTCTGTGGGAATTTGTGCCCATTCAGCCAAAAGAGCATTTGTGAGGTCAGGCAGTAATGTTGGACGAGAAGGCCTGGCTCGCAATCGGCGTTCTGATTCCTCCCAAAGGTGTTCAATGGGGTTTAGGTCAGGGCTCTGTGCAGACCAATCGAGTTCCTCCACACCAAACTCGTCTAACCATGTCTTTATGAACCTCGCTTTGTGTACAGGGGCACAGTCATGCTGGAACAGCAAAGGGCCTTCCCCAAACTTGCCACAAAGTTGGAAGCGACCAATTGGCTATAATGTCTTGGTATCCTGTAGCATTAAGATTACCCTTCACTGGAACTAAGGGGCCAAGCCCAAACCCTGAAAAACAGGATGGCTGCAACACCTGAACTCAATAATTAGTAGGCATGTCCACTGACTTTTGGCCATATAGTGTACCTTTACAGGAGACCCATTTTTCATTTTATCACTTTGATCTTTTTTTTGTTTCAGTATTTAATCATTCAAACAAAATAATTTATTGACCCTTATTATTTAAAGCTCTGAATGCAAGGATTAATAATCCAACTGAAAACATAAAAAGTGAATCTCCAATAGTAAGCCTGTTAGACACTGGCCATCAAAATGTTTCTCTCTAATCCATCTTCCTGATCCAGGTATCTGTTAAGGTAGCTGATGCCTCGAGCACTCTATTGTGCAACTTTTTAAAGCATGATTTTGAATAAACTGTAACTGTAAGTTGAAGCGTAATAGTGTTGCTTTAAATGTCTTCATTTTTCTAGATGGTCTCTATCATCATTATCATCTCTATCATTGTCGTCATCAAATGGAACTTGAGTTGCTTGGTGCCACAGTGACGTTTTGTATAAAAAGCAGGGTTTAGGGTTTTCATAAACTCATAGATCTCACGTGAAAATTCTTTTGAGGTCTACTTTCTGTGAAACTACCATTTCACAGGAACCTTTGTGGTGGTCAGAGTTGGCCCCTATCCAGGGAAACTACACTGAATATGTCTTGAATTTTCCAGTGATCACTGTCCTTTTTCTCACTAGCCCATGCCTCCCTCCATTCCTCCACTATGCGGTCATAACAATGGAACAAACAGTACTTGTATGGCCCCAAGCTATCTGAGACATGATTAAAAATCTACAACTGTCACTTATATTAAGCCAAGAAATACTGGCTCTCGCTCTCTCTGTACGTGTGTGTGTGTGTGTGTGTGTGTGTGTATGCATGCTTGTGTGTTTCGCCCCAGGGAAATCTCAGTTTCCATACAGGGGTCATCACTTCCTTATAAAGGTCTGAACATCTGTTCTCCTCACTGACTCAGAGCACTTTAGCCGGGCTGGAACTGGAGCTATGGGTGAGGCCTGGGGGTGGGGGGTGCAGGAGCAGTGGTTGTCAACCTTTTTGGTGCACCACACTTGGGTTCTTCTATATAACCTCCTTGGTGAGTACCAGCGAGGAAGTCGAGGCATCTGTCGGCCATCTTTGATTTCATTACATTGGAGATGTCGGGTATATATCTGTCAAAGTCCAAAGGTTTATTTGTACATAGGAGATGTAGCGGGTGTCACTGTGGTGAAAGTAGACAAGTGAAGGATTACAACTCTTTGGAGAAGAGAAATTTGACATAGCTTTTTCATTATAGCGCTCTGACTTTCATAGGATGAAATCTCCATGGATCAGGACAGCAGCCTTTGGGAGAGGCAACAACCAATACAATGAAATATTCCCAAAGGGTCCTGGATCAGGCCCAAGCATGAATCGGCAAAATGATATGAATAATGAGCAAAGCCTGGGTAGCGGAAACTAGGCTACGGAGACTATAGTGTCCCCTCCCTATGAACCAATAACAGCGCCGGCTAACGGAACACTTATTTCCCCTGGAGCCATTGAGAGCCGAGCGGTGGAAGACAACAGACAATGAGACACGCATCCACTAACAATCATCAGCTCAACCCAGTTATTAATATCTTCTGTGTTTTTATTCAACTGTCAGAAAACACACACAGCCTTTAAGTCAGTCAGCCAATCAGTCAGCCAGGCATCCATTCAGTCAGTCAGTGGTGTATTGGCAACATTGTTCAGAGGCACTGAGCGTGTGCTGAGGTCTTCACAGAGTCTATAGCAGTACATACTGTGCTGTAGGGGCGCTGCTACAAAGGATGGGGTGCAGGGTCCTGTATTCAGTCAGTGAACAAGACAGGCTTAGTCTGTAGACCAGGATACATGGGCTTTTGTCTGAGGCAAGCATAACCTATATAGGGTAACAGAGTTATAAAATCAGAAGCCGATATAGCTGAACTAGGTATCTAAGTGCAGGAGAATTACAGAACAGATACTTTTGTGGGGAAACGGCATGTAAACAAATGCTACTCAGAAAATCTTTCACAAGGCGCTACAAACAAACGACAGATCATACAAGTAAACATGTCATCCCCCGTGAATGACGCAGGCACTCCTTGGGCCAATTACGAACAAGATGCATCATCCCTCCAAGTTTCATCAAATTGGACCAGTGGTGTCTGAGATATTGTGAGTTAAAAGGTTTGCTCTTTAATGTTAGCACCCCCCTTAGGCCAATTAGTGTAATTTGTAAGGATAACTGGATTTGTGTAGCAGGTTTTAAAATTTAGACATTTTGACCATTAATTATAGTGCTCCGAATTAGTATATATTTTTTATATATATTTTTAAATGCCAGAACACAGTGGCCAAATGTGCCATCCCTTCAAGTTTTGTCAAAATTGGACCAGTGGTGTCATATTTAAAGGGGGGGACAAAAAGACCTTTTTAATGTAATGGATTGCCAAACCTGCTCCCCACAGTTTATGGTGATGATTTTGTTCAAACGTCCACATCTGCTTGACCTCACAGTGTTGCCCATCTACCATGGTCTGATTAGTCCAACAGTGCAATGCATGATAAATACACACGGCATTACAAATATGATACACATCCGTTTCCTCAACTTCTCCCTCTGTAAACATTAGGATAAAAATTGTTGAGAGGCAAATCCTGTACAATTGTAACAAAGTCTTCATTTTAAGCAAAGGAGACATGGTAGTATCATTTTCATTATAAACACTCTCTTATATATTCAGTGCAAAAGTCATGATACCGTCCATTGTCCCGGTGTAAATTCACCTTTCCAACCTTTCAGTCACTCTAAAGCTCATAGAAACCTTCTTTCTAGTACAGCATCCTCGTCCTCAAACAACATTTCAACGATTATTAACTATGACATTACTCATCATGCACAAAATAAATCAGACACAATTTATACAGTGCAATAAATAACTTCTTTTTGCCGTTGAAGACAAAGCGTCGAAGCAAGTTGTGCTGAAACACGTCAGCATATAACACTTCTCATAACAGTATTGGTTAATAACAGCAAAACAAATTATTAGCAGTATAAAATAGTTATCAACGATTATAGTCTCGAAACAAGTACATGTAAACGCAACTAGATCAAAACGAATAGAAACAGTACCCAGGAGTATTTCAACCCTTTCAACGTGTTAGGAGGCCAGACAGCAACAGAAAAACAACGTTGTGCAAGCGTTGATGCATTCAAATCCATTTCAATCACACAGAACAAACACCAATGCCCAATACTGAGATAATAAGCTTATAATGCCTGTGCGTTTGTGAAGATGCCTTCATGTAACACAGTGGTTCTCAACCTTGTTGGCCTTTCGACCTCTAAAAAGAAAAGTGTACCCACTGAAGAGCCTCTGATGACGATGGATGGACACACACAATGGTGAACTGTGACATTTTTACTGCAAAAAAATATCCATTTCAACAAGTCATTTGGTGTAGTGCTGAGACTTAAAATGTTATTTTTCTTTAAAAAAAAAAAAAAAAAAAGAGTGAAAGAATCTGCCAGTGGTGAGATAATTGTATTTGTTTCCACTGTAAATCAAGATATTTCAACTGACTAGTGGAGGGATCAACCTTATTTCAAGATATTTTGTCACTTGTTTAATTCTCAAAATAGGTGAAACTGCTTTGAAAGTAAAATGATCTCACCCCACAGGCAGATTTTTATTTCATTTTCACTTATTTTAAGGCAAACAAGCTATCTTGGCTCAAAACTAGACTAAACGACTTGTTCAGAGGAACATTTTTGCAGTGTTCCCTTTCAGGCCCTTCCAAGCTAAGAAAGAGACATGTGTGTCAAAAACGTGATAAAACATTTTCATATTATAAATAGATGTACATTTCACATTCTATCAATCATGCCATGACCTCTTGGTGGGGTCGAGACCCCTCGGTTGAGAAACAGTGATCTAGCATGTGTTTTACCATGGCAAAACCAAACTAGAACCACTGATACGTGGGGCCATGGTGCCGTCACAGAATGGGGGTGGGGTGGGGGGCAGACTGCCAAAATGCATGCTTAATAGAAAAAGGGTTTCCAGACCAGCGTCTATCTACAGGCCATGCCTGTTAATTTTCTATAATCTCAATTCCTCCATTCCTTTGCAGTAAATTATTCCACGCTCTACAGTGGGATTCTCTCTAGTGTTGAATCCAGGAGCCTGCCAGCATAACAGAAGGTTATGCTACCCATCCAGCTAATTCAGATCATGCTTACAATTTAGACAAAGGGGTATTTCTAGGAGGAGTAATACTAACAGACTTCAAACTTTGTCACAGTCTACAGCGAGGGACTCCTCCATCGGCTGTTTCCTACCTACAGCTTTGGTTACAGCTCTCCTTTCATCAGCTCTCTTTTGTTCTTTTCTGATTAAACTGCACGGCACAGTGAGCTAATGGAACAGCCTTTTATTTCCTCTCTCTCTCTCTCTCTCTCTCTCCCTCCCTCTCTCTCTCCCTTCACACAGCGCTATTCTCCTGAGTGTCCTCATGTCTGCGATCATGTGTGTGTTTGTGCTCCAGAGGCAAATGTGAGATGTGAGCAGCTGCCTCTCACCGCAGCTAACCGACCGGAGAACGGTCGTTTCACCGAGCAACAAAACTAACTATGTGACCTGATCCGTCCCTTGATTGATTGAATTAATTATATACATGTGTGTGCGCATGTGTTTGCATGCACTGGAAAAATGGGCTAGCTGAATGGTTGCATATGTCTAATTGAAACGGGAAGCTTGTAATTTTCTCGTTTTTAAAAAATACATTGGAAAGTGGTCGTCTGTCACACTCAGGAATACCAGTTGCTAAGAAACTGTAACACAAAAGTACAAATCTCAGTTGTTTTCTGCAAATCTTTGAAATGTACTGAGCTAGTATTTAGCCCTCATCTGCTGTGCTGCATGCTCAGTGAACTAGATACTGTTTTCATCTACATGGAAGCAGGAATCACCCTACTTAATACTATATAAGTGAGAAACATCGGCATCGACATATGTAGCTGTTGTGAAAGTCCCACTTTTTACTGCAGGCATAGACTGGACTACTCAACGAGAGATATTCTGGAAGTGGGAACTGAAATTATGTTCTCTGTTGGGTTGTCAGGAGGTTCAAGGAATAGTTCAACAACCAACTGTTTGAGAGACACGAGTTTTGTCTTTCAACCTATAACTATGTGGTTGTAACTGACTAGTTAAAGCAGCCCTGACCCAGTCGTTGTCATCTCTGAAAGTACCAGAGATGACAGCCAGTTAGTTAAAGGCACAGTACGTCATACTTTTGGTATTTCAAAGTATGACTGTATAGCTCCAAATGCCTTGTGATTGCACTGTGTGCTGCACTCTCATCAGCAGGATGCAGGAACAGAAAAATCACATTTTAACCCAGATGCAGATCTGATGTTTGCATGGCAGGCTGAGCACTGAAAAACAGCCAGTCCTGAGTCACTCAGGGTTAAAAATCAGATCTGTCTTAAATCCAGACAAAAGACTATGTCACTCCACTGTAGCCTTTTCATGCTACAGTAGAACCTGGTTATCTCCCTTTGGGGATCAAGATCGTTTGGGAGAATTAGATGATATGTATTCCAGCTCCACACATCATTTGCTCTGCACATCATAATTTGCAATCAAATTTTAAATCCTTTCAGCTGCATGCGTCACCATGGATGTCCAACATGTGTGTGCACAATCAGTGGACACATTCTTTCCTCATATTGCCAGTTGGGTTTGCAGGACTGCAGTTCAGATAAAGGAGGTTTGGGAAGTTTCAGACAGCCAGTCCTGGCTCGTAGTCCTCCAGCACCTAAATGCATCTGTCAAGTGATGGGGCTACCGGCTTTTAACTACAGACTGATAAACCAGGTTTAGCTTAGCAATGAACGAAGGAAACTGACCAAATAGATACAGAAGGCGCACAGTAAAATCCACACACAAACATACAGTGCTGATAGGTAGACATTCGGTCAGTGCACACCTTATACAAGATTCCTGATAAAATATCAAATAAATGATTGATATTTACATGATAAGCTAACATTAACCAAAGAATCAATAGCATATATCATACTGTATGTACACGTCTGTGTTTGAGGATAGTACATAATATTTTTGTAGATGTGAAGAGACAGAGATGGTAGAGAGGCTAGCCAGGGCTCATGAGCCTGGTTTCCACTAGAGGGCCAAACGGGGCCAGCTAAAGCTTACTGACTATTCATGTGACTATTCCTACAAGATGATATGTTGGATGTGCTTTCAAATAAACACACAGTGCTTTCAATTTCATAGGTTATGAGCTTGTTGAATTGGTCCTGGCCCTACTTGCGCCCTACTTGGCTGTGGTGAATATGTGGGCAGTCACTCCCTGCTGCAGTGCCTGTAAAATACCTGTAGGTGTCTTAAACTAAAACCTCCTCAGTGATCATTTTTTAGCCGAGGAAACTGACCTGCAGAGTTTGTCACCTCAGTTCATTCTGCCGTCTCTCCACTCCTGCTACTGATTTCTCCTCTCTCTTGCTAATGGAACAGCCTAGCCTTTTATTTCCTCTGTCTTGTCCCTCTCTCTCTCTCTCCCCCCATCTCGTCATCTCCCAACCATTCATCTCCCATCTCACCTCTGCTCTCCTTCTGGCTCTATATACACCAGGTATTCCAGCCTACTGTCTGCACTCCCTCCTGTCTCTCTCTCTTCCCTCTCCCGGTCTTTCTCTCCTCTAAGCCTCAACCGGCCTCGAGATGTCGCTGCAAATCATTTACTTGAGTTTGAACCCAACCCATTGTGTCAAAAACAGGACCTGATGCGACGCCTTCCAGCTTGAAGACATACAAACCACATATATGTAAGGATAGACACTCAAAAGTTCGATTTTTGAACTCTGAATGTTTCAGAAATGGACCACTCCGTGTCAAAGTCCAGCATTCACCCTACCACGCAAGCCCTGTTCTCTGCATCCATGACCAAACCTGAAAATAAGAGTATATTAGGATTTTTGGTCCACATATCAAATGAATTGCAACGACATGTCGAGACCGTTCAGGCAAAAATATACTCTCTATAAATATACCTCTCCAGCACAGGGCAGTACCTGCATTTCTGCACTTTGTCCTTGTGCCGTTTGTTCTCCACCCTTTTCTTTCCTGCTTCCTCTCCTACCTCTCCTCGCCTCTCCTGCTCTTCTCCTCATGTCTCTTAGCTATAGCCCAGGTTCTCCATCTCGTTGCGGTATCTTAACTCGGACACTTTCGCTTTGTGCTGCTTGCTCTCCAGGTGCAGTCTGAAGTCCGTCTCCTGTTCGGCTCCACAGTTGCACATGGAGCAGTAGAACTGTCCGCTGGGTGTCACGCACATAGCTAGATCCCTGGGGATGCGCTGCCTCGGTCTGGGGTTATAGTAGGGCCCTGGAGGGAGGGAAGATGTAAGGAGAGAGGAGAGGGGAGGAGAGAGAGAAAATTAGGAGAAATAAAGGTTTGCAGATTTGGTCTTTTAATACCAGATATTGAATAAATGAATATGGCCCTCTATGAGTTATTGTCACTACTGCTAGTGATTTAGCTGAAATATCATTTGACTAAAACTTTGTGGTAGTTTTTGACAACTAATAAAAGAAAAGAGTTTTTGGTAGTGGACTCAGACTTTTGGATCCCACTGTACCTGCAGATTAGTTTAAGATTACTTACCATTTAGCTTTAGAGCTGCTACAAGTTCTCGTTTTCTCCTCTGAGATAATGCTAGTCGCCTGCTATCACTCAACTTAGTGTATGCTAAGGTGTTAGCATGGAACACCGGAGCCAACAATCTACCGGGGACACATGGATGATTTTGGTGTCTATGATCTCATCATTTAATAGGTAAGTTGACCAACAGGCCAAGGAGTAAGATATATGAATATGAAGGAATATGAAGGGCGGAAAAAACATGTCTGGATCAAAACATAATAGCATTCACAGAAAAGACACAGACAGACAGACAGACAGACACACAGACAGACACACACACACACACAGGAGATGTCTAGGGTTACAGCCTTGTTTATCATTAGGGAAAGAGCTTTGCTTGTTGGGGGGAAAGGAAGTGTGTGTGTGTGTCTGCATGTGTGTGTGTATGGGTCTCCACATGGCAGATAAGGGAGAAGGAGATAGGGACAGAGATAAAAAGACAGTGAGAAGGCAACAGAGGGAGAGAGTGCAGCTATTTTGGAGTTTGTCCATTAAGGAAACTGATTAAATCAGCAGTGAGAACCTGTATGTGTATGTGTGTGTTGAGTGTATGACAGAGAGAGAGACAAAGTGAGAGAGAGAGAGAAAGAGAGGGAGTTGGTTATACTGTTCATCTGATTCATCTTGAACTAAGACGATAATATGCAGTGTGTCTGTGGTGAGAGACAGA
>CABFOQ010054378.1:0-30035 GCA_900660455.1 Gephyroberyx darwinii
CAGCAGTGGTGTCCAACCATGTGCCATGGAGGGCCGAGAGTATGCAGGTTTTCACTCCAACCAAAGACTACAGCAGGTGATTTCACTGATTAGTCCCTCCTCTCTGGTTGAAGGTGTGTTAATCAGTGAAATCACCTGCTGTAGTCTTTGGTTGGAGTGAAAACCTGCATACTCTCGGCCCTCCATGGCACATGATTGGCCACCCCTGGTCTAAGAGATATGAAATGCCATTTCCTTTTTTTAAATACCCCTCTCCCCTCTTGTTTTCTCTCTTTTTGACACACTCTTACTTCTCTCCCACTTCAACACAGTGTGCGGCAAAGTTGCTACTTTAAGTACACACAGTCTCACAGAAGCTCAATGGCCGTGGCATGTGGCCATATATATCCGCTCACCTTCGGATCACAGTGCCGACACCCAGAGGGATCTTGTCTTGCCCGTCTCAGACCAGCAGGGGCCCTCGGAGGAGTCTACATTCTGGCACCTGGCCTGCAGCGGGGCATTAGTCACCCAGCGCAGCGTCCTGCTTGCAGCTCATTGTGTGGTAGAGAAGGACAAGCAGCAGCCATTCCACCCAGCCCATGTGAAAGTGGTCTTAGGCATGCAACACTGGCCCTCCCAGGACAAGACAAATACCATGCAACACCTCAGGGTATAACACCTTCTACCAGTCAGAAATCCCCTACTTTATTTGTTATAGCCCAATCAGAGTGTGAGATAATCCATGATATTTGTCTCCTGAATCAGTTGACTTGATAGAACATTGAATTTACTGTTGTTTCACTGTGGGGGGGCATCCGGCACAAGTGACAGATGCAGGGAGAACCAGCCCACTAGCTTGATTCCCTCCTGCATCCAGCCCACGCCTCAACCCCCCTCCCAGTCTGCCATAGCAGACTTTTGTCACTTTTTTTAGCAATGGTTTTCATCTTGGCTGGTGTGATTTCACACCTTTCATTAAAAAAAAAGCATTGAACACTCAAACCTTGCGATGATGTGATGCTGAAGCACTTTGTCTTAAGCAATTGATCTTCATGAAACAATTCTAATCTTCTGAAATATTTTTATTTGGTTTTGGATCAAATTAGTGCACATGCTCATAAATAATGTGCTGTAAGAAATCTTAAGGCATTTAGTTGTGCACTTACTGCTTTGCCAATGTACGGAAGCAAAGAGCGGCCATGGTTGCACATATACGTATTTTTAATCCCGATATTTCCAGATCACAAGTTGAATATTTTGTTATCTCAAGATAACAAATTAATTGTTTTGTTGAAATCACAACTTGATTGTTCCATTGCTGTTTCCTCACAAGAGGCAAGCCAGTTAGCCTGGTAGTGTAGCCAAAATGTAGACAGACTTGGAATTGACAATGTCAGAAGGTGAGACAACGATTGGTCAAATGATTAATATCTTGAGATAATGAGATAATTAAGTTGTGATCACAAACAGGAGATCACAGGATTAAATCTGAGCAACCACGGTCGTTCACGACGTCCGTACCAAGGTAACCACCAGAACTGGGTATAAATATATTTGACATAAGATTGAAATATTTGAGCTACGAGTACTTGATTGATCTTGACAAATGTTTCAGCATCAAAAGTGGGCACATCAATTGAAATGAAAACAAGCTTTCTCAAGTATTCATCTACTATTTTGCCTGCTAGGCTGCAGCTAACCATCCATTTTCAGTCACACTTATGTTTCTCTCCTTCTGTCTCACCAGGTTTCAAATATTTTGGTGCATCCAAGTTTTTACTCCACACTGGACTCCGATCTGGCCGTGCTCAAACTAATGGACAAGGCCAAGATCAGTGAGCATGTGTTGCCAGTGTGTCTACCCAAAATGCAAGGTGGAGAGGTGACAGCGCAGGAGGCTTATACTGCCAGGTGGGTGGTAGCACAGAGCCGCTACACCCTCTCGGGCCAGACTAAACTTGTTGAGTTTGCGGATGTTGCACAATGTGAAAAAGAATTTGCACAAAGTGGATCACATAGCACAATGATTACCGACAATGTACTGTGTATCATTAGGAAACCTTCCAATCCTGACAGCCCTTGTCCCAGTGTTATCCCGGGAATCACAACCATTCCATCTGTTGCTTCCTCCACAAGCACCGTTTTGTCAAGTCATAACGAGACACAGGAAGCCTCCAGCATTGTCTGGGAAATTCTTGGTTTAGAGAGTTTCAACTATGAGCAAAGGAACTGCCATCAAGAGATTTACACAGGTCAGACACAAATAGTCAACTTTCGCGACTGGATACAGGAAAACATGAAATAGATATCTTTTTCAATTACTTTCATTTTAAATGTTTATCTATTTCATACTGCAGTCAGTCTACGCCATGAAGTCCTCGACTCTCAGATAGTGGAATTTATTAAGGTGACAGTGAGAGCGTGACAATTACAGGGCACGCTTTGAATGTGATGCTATAATTTCCATTAATACCATATGATGTGTGAACTGTTTGACCAGCACACCAACTGTTTGTGTTATATGTGCACATGTTATTGTACTGTATGTCTTTGCACCATTTCTATCATGTGAGCTGCAGAAAAGACTTTCCCCTTGTGTGGACATTGAAGTGATCCAATTTAACCTTCAGGATTAAGAGGTGTTTTTTAAGTGCAACACTAATGCATTGTTGCTGATCTCTCTGCTAAGGCCATCTTGATTTCAAATAAGTCACCATGAGTTGCTTGAAATGCATAGCGATGCTATTTGTCAGCACATTCACCAAAGTGGCGTTTGAATCACTGCTGTGGTAGACAATCTTCTTTTGGACCTCTTCATTAGCAATGAACCTCTTCATTCTTTTTTTCAAAAGAACTGGTTACTATTCACTACTACTACTAATTATTATTATTAATAATAATAGTAACTTTAGGTGGTGGGTTCAACTATAGTGTTTGAGGAGACCAGACCTGTCTCAGCAAGCATATGCCCTGCTGAAGTGTCCTTGAGCAAGTCACTGAATCCCTAACAGCTCCAGGGACGTTGTTCAGTAGCTGAACCTGTGTTGTAACCTCCCTGGAAGGGGGGACATGAAAAGAGAATTTGCCTCCAGGGATGTGTCGTTATCTGCAAACTTAAACATATATGCATGTGTAGGGATACTTCACTTTACAAACTTGATATGGGCACTTTTTACATTCATAGTTTGCATGCATTTATTTCAAATTTCATCTTAAATAATTAACAATATATTTTATTTGGTTGCTATAAGGATTATACCATCCAAATAGCTCATCATTGAGGATGCAATGAAAAATACTTTGCACATATTTTCATGCATTTCAGAGCTGGATGTGCATGGATGTACACTGTGTACAGACTGCATGTTCAGCTGTTAAAGTAAATATGTACATGTGTCTGCGGTGTGTGTTTGCATGTGAGGTTATGTGTTCGTGAGTTTCTCTGCAGACTGTCCATGTGCTGTCATTGAGAAACTCACTGAGAGGATTTGCTAAAGTTAGCTCTTACTCCTGAGACGCAGACACCCAGTGTGTTCTCCCCAGCTTTGCTAAGGACACCTTTTAAGCCAGGCCAATTAAACAATGAGTAGCACAGTAGCTAGTCTTTGCAACTTGCAAGCTATATTACCAGGATAAAGCAGATGATCAATGGCAGCCCAATTTCTCAAATAAAACTGACTTGGCAATTGAAGAACTAGAAAATGCAGAAGAGTAGAATGGAATTGGCAACACATTAGCAACTCTACTACATACCTAAAATTGGAAATGGGAACCACATCAGTAAAAATGACTAAATGTTATCAACATAAATGCAAATGCAAATGCCTTCAAACCTGGTATTCTTCATTTTTGGACGTGAGGTGACTTATTACCCTGTGGCCTTAATGTTTTCACTAAAGGAGGGATCCAAGTTAATGTATGATGTCATGATGCTAAAACAGTGGGGGGCGAATGTCTGCTAATCTACTGTATTACTCTTTAACTGATGGAACACCTGAGAGAACAGACAGGAGGTACTGACATCTCATCTCCAATCCCCCACCCCACCCTTCTGTGTGGGTATCGGTGTGCATTCTGCATGTGTGAGTGCAGGAAAGACTGTGTCTATGCGTGTATGTGGTTGTCTGTTTGGGTTGCAAGGGGGAGGTGCAAGGATTTCCATGCCTTACAGTAGGGGAAGAGGAGGAACCTGCTACAACACCTGAATGATTTCTCTCACAAAACTAATGTGAATATATTCAAATATTTACAGCAAATGTTGGTTCTGCTTTGATTTCATTTGAAGAAAAGCAACATTTTCTCCAAGTAAAAAAAGCCCACAAATTTAAAGAAGACAAGACTTCCACAGGTGAGCACCTTTTATTTAATATGCAACTATACCAATGCTGGATAATCACACAAGGTACATTATCTTTTCTTTGAGAGGAGATTTTTGGAAATTGGAAATTATTTAGACTGCGAAGCCGATCAATCCCATCTGGGAAATGAAAGGTCCAGAAATTTCCTTCATACTGACTCTAATTTTATCTTCATTAGTGTCACACAGTATTTTAGTGGGGCAAGAATTTCTAGAAGCAAACCATGACCTTGTGCTGACGATGGTTCAGTTCAGTTGCAAGTGCCAATCCGTGACAGTGATAAGTTGTTACAGTGGAGTTGGTGTTGTGACCCAGATCTGAGCATACCTGAGCATAACATGGTTGGTGCTGCGTTTGGTTATAAACTTACTCCTACTTGGTGCTCCTGTCTGCAGGGTTCACAAGTCAAGCAAGGATATTGGCAAAATGCCTGCCAGTGAAAATCAGCAGTGCAAAGATAATTTAAGTCTGAGTATATTTGGGTTGGTCAGTTTCCTCTTGCAGCCAATATACTGCAAAGGCTTAAAGTATATGTCGCCTACAGTTAATGACATTCATCTGAGATGATTGTCAAGCATTTCAGGACATCTCAGGACAGGAAAAGTTTTACTCTGGCATAAAAAACTTGGCCAACTAAATTATTTTAAGGAAGAGTGAAGTGAGGAATGTAATCCTTAACTACCCTTGTGTCACTGTGCATCCTATGGGGTATTGTGAGACTCACCTTCACTCACCAACCTCAGACATAGCGAAAACATAGTTGGACCACTCAAATGGCTGCTTCTATTGCAGGAGGATGCAGTTGAGGTGCAAAAGAATATCCAAAAAGAATAAATCCTGACTGAAATTCTCCTACTGTGTTGCTGTGACAAGGAAAGAAAAAATAGGACCACCTTTAAAATGAATAGCTTGGTCAGTTTATTTCATTCTCTTTTATTCATTGCAAGAATGGGCAGTTACTTGACAAAAGACACTGTTGCCACCGACAAGGCCATAGATGTCTGTGCGTGATGACAATTACTGTTGAAATCACTGAGTACAAAAAGGCCTCACCTGCACAAAAAAAAATCTTTATCTGTTGAAACAGTTGGGACCGGGACTCTGTTGGACTTCTGGGTTGTAGGTTTGCCGCGTGGGCGCAGGGGACCTTCAGAAAACCCTAATAATCCTCACGTTTTGTGGGCCTTGAATTACCACCATTTTGCCCACTGACTGACCCCCTGGGTTGTGGTATCCTTAGACTAAATCTCCCTTCTGCGCAATCAAGGGCCTTTGCACATGTAAACCAACCATGTGCCAGTGTTATGTAAGAGGGGTTAATGCATGCTGGGAGATGTATTCTTTTTAACTTGGTTGTACATAGAAGGTGTGAGGTAGCAAAGAACACTATTTTCCATTTGACCAGGATGATTTTATGGGTATTCACTTTGTTATGAATTAAATATAGCATATAACCTCTTTTATGACATTCAGGACATGTAGGTTATTGTAACTGAGAGGCTGGAGTAGCTCAAGATGAGTAGGAGGCACAAACAACCATTAGAGTTAACAAAAGAATGAAACCATCCACTGTGGTTTGTGGAAATATGTTCTAATATATTATAGCTTTAGTCTCATTCTGTGAGTAAGGATGTCTGATCCATCTCTGTGTGTATGTGTGCTGGATTAGGATGGCTCAGAACAGATTAGTTAATTATAGACACCTGCTGTCTAAGCGTGGCGTGTGTTGTCAGGTGGTGCAGCATGAGGTCGGCTTGGTGAAGAGGAGAGAAAAGGCGGGGGCATGAGCAGTGGACGAATGGTTTGCCATGTGCCCTTAGATCATCTCACTTTCCCTGTCCAAGGACTCAGAACAACTCAGAGATGGTTCGCTTCACACCCACAGATATAATGTATATAATGTAACCCTTAATCCCAGTAACATACAGGCAGGAAAAAAGGCCCATTTCTTACAACTGGAATATTACGTTCCAATGGTCATTCTGCAAACCCAGACTGGGCACTTGGTCCACTTCCGCACAGTGATTGAGCAATATTATGGCTTTCCCAGGATAGGGGGTAAAGTGGTACCATGGCCGCCTCGTCATAACGACTGAATTGTACTGTGGCTAGCACATTATAAGAATTAAATGCTATCAGGCCACCCCATCAGAGGAGATGCACAATATCATGACCAATCCATCATGAGACCAAATAGGACCATGATCATGAGAGAGTAAATGGTACTATGGTCACATCCTCTAAGAAAATAATGCTACGTATTGACATAATAGTACCATGGTGGATTAAAATCAAGACCAACTAATAGCTATTGTTGCTATGCTCTTGAATATCTCCTGTATTGTTTGGGACCAGTAACAAAATACTGACTGATCGGAGAGCAGCATTAGAATTATTTTCTTATTATCTTATTCAAAGTCAACAGACACAAGATTGAAATGAAATTGATCATTAATATATTTGCATTATTTCCCTGCATTCAAATCTGTCAGAAATGAGAAATACAAATCAGCTAAACTTGATCAGCTATATTTGATGCTTGGGTAAATTATCCGATGTCACTCAACAAACTGTTGGGCAACAGCTACATTCAGTTGTTTTGTTCTCGTACACAACTTTTATTTTGAGTGAATAGATTCTCCCTGAAGCTTGCTTGCTAATTGTAATTACGAAGTGAGCGAACATGAATGACCCAAAAAACTGGTAAATATGCCTGGGAAAGTCAGAATTTTGTGATGTTTAGAGAGCGGGGAGCAGGTAAGCCATTTTCACTCTTAGCATAACTTTTAGTTTCACAATTTTTATTTTTATAAAGTGATTATGACATCAGTTACACGTCTGACATCTCCTCTCCTACATCTCCTCTTCATTCTGCCACCGCAGCACAAAATAGCTGTTCATAAAGTAAAACATCAGCCACCAAAAAACTGCTGCTTTTATGGGGTCCAGTGTGTTACTCTTTCTGACCAAAAGCACTTGAATGTGTATTGTCATATTTACTTTTAACTTGTAAGTAGGAGCTTACGAGGAGCACTTGAAGGCAGCATTAGTTTGCAAGTTATTGTTTACTGTGAACTTCACACTTACATACAACAGGAAGTAAAGATTAGGCCTTAAATGTATGTCTGTAATTTAACTGGTTCACTGAAGCATGGAAATGAATCAAAGATATAACACACTTAACATTAACACCATGCTAAGTTCACATAGGTTGTATAAGGCAAAAGTAAACTCCAGATCTGAACACCTTTCTTGTTAGTATTAACAGGACACATACGACAAGCCATTATCAAATATGTGTTACTTCAAGTAAAACTATGATAACGAAGTGAGACTAGAAAAAGTGTTTCATTATTTAAGGAAAAAATGCCACAATAGCAACCCTGATAAAAGACGCTTGTCCTCTTTGCCAATGACTGTTCACATTTCTGTTTGGAATGATAATCTTGCCTAGATCTACATCTTCTTCCCTTTTAATGTTAGTGAGCATGTGATGTTGGTCAATGGTGCCTGTGTGCACATCCTTCTTGACAATGGTAAGACATGATGAATCACGATACACTGAGTGTGTTAGAAATTGATTGTGGGCTACTGATGCTGAAAGCAGCTGTGATTAACGGTTGTAAGCATAGGACCAAGGCAGTGTTGAACGCCTGACAACTTGACGAGAAGCTTTTCCAAAACCCAAGCTCTACAAACCTCTGTGATTGTTTTTAAGCATCTGTGCAGCATATGGACACTGAAACAATATTCCTGCATTTCCCTGGTGAATGTGCAAGCAGAATTTTCACAAATGATTGTTTCCACAGATTTATCACAATTACATCACAAATATCTTTGTGTTTTTTGTCTAAATGGGTACCCAATCAAAGACAACCACCACTTTATTCTTGGATCTCCAGACTTTCTTTCACTCATTCAGGACCTTGTGAGTCTTGATCTGATCATGCATCCTAGTCATTCTGTTTGAAAGGATTAGAGATAGAAGTAAAGAAAAAGAGCAACAAGGATTTTCACTCCCTGCTTACAACTAAGCTTAGGTTGGCTCCACCTTTCTTCTCTGGGAGCCTTCAGCAAGACCTGCATGTTACTCAGTTCACCTTTCTACATTTACCTGTAGTTGAATGAGCAGGCGTCCGGGATTGTGAATACCATTCATCGTATTCCTGTTAAAGGTCTGCATGCATCGGATGTTTCGGAAGAGCCTCTTGGTCCCAGAACTGTTCTGCAGATTTTTACGTTTCAAGAGCCCCTTCATCAGGGAATAGAAGACTCTTGCACTTTTTTGGGATTCTGACTGGATTTACAAATGGATGAGTCATGCTTTTGTTTATTCACTGAAGTTTTTTCACTGAAGCCCATGGCGGTGTAGATACTCTCTACAAATACAATTTTGATCCCAAGCAACATACAAAGCATCTGGTAAGCAACTTTAGAATGCTCCAGGAACTTGTAGTAATATGGCAATAGTTTGAGTGTTTGGTAGGCTGCAGCATTCCCTGTTCTTGGTTGGAGGATGAATGATGCATCAATAGTACAGTAGTAGCTCTGCTATGTTCAGAAATAATAGTTGGAAGACTAAACTAGTGATACCCTGTTACTGATACTGATGGTGGCTGAAGGATGTGTTCCCTCAGAATTAGTTGTCATTCCTCTTTGGGCGGAATGACTTTGCATCAGTCCTACAACTACATCTCAAGGAGGGGTGATAATCACTAGCCTACAGGGGTTCTGTCGACTTGCAAGAAACAACTCCCCAAACATTTCCTTTGCTTGGAGCCAAACTATGAATACCGCTATATTGCTCAAGCATTCCCATTGTTGACTGATTGTTGTTGTCCACCATTGGTCTTGAATGATTTGTTTCAGAGGTTTTGAAGTAGTTAGTTGTCTAAAGGTTGTGAATCAAATCTGTAATCCTCTGCCTATAACTGCTGTATAGACATTTGGCAGGTGATGGTGACACCTTGACTTTTCATGGGAAGCCCCTTTGCTGTTACGTAATTCAATCACTTGTGTGCTTGAAGTGCTAATTGTATCTTCTTTAAAGGGCTTATGTCTCATTAGTGCTAGAGCACAATGTATCAGACAGGTCAAGATTGACTTGACAGTTGCTCTATTCCTAACTTCTAACTATTTCCTTGCAATCCTTCCTCAAATCTGGTTTTGAAGATATAAAGGGAAGCACATTAAAACTCCTCTGTCCTCAGATACCCCGTAATTACAATTTTTGTCTCAACTTTCCACAGGGAATTGTCTGAAAGTATGAAGTATTCCAAAACCTTTTTATTGAGAAAACGTTTCACTGAACCCATGATTATTGTTGAGAGACAATTTAGTGTTTTCTAACAATATGCCAGGTGGTCAAGTCATAAAGCTTGGCTCAGGTGTTTGATCTGTGACAACACGGGAGAGTCCAAATGACAGGGGCATTCAAAGTTACATAACTGTGCACGTCTGTGATCTACAGGGGATTTAAAGGATGCACAGGGGAGAGCTGATCTTTAAGTCAAAGAGGGTTTAAGCCAGACCACAACAAACATGAGGTACTTGTTGCTTCAGTGATGTGATGATACAGTAAGATGGAATGGATAGGAGGGGATGACCTGAAATGAAGGTCTAGGATCTCTAAGCAGCAAGATTACCAGGTGTCTCAAGAACTGGAGAAATCCTCAGACCACTTGAGTGTGCTGACCACACACAACATAAGCACAAGTCACTGACCACAGACCTTCAACACGTGCATGTAAATATATACCAGAAGACTGTTATGAATGCACTCAAGATACATTATTGCATGCGAGTTTAGCAAGTCTCAGATTCAAAACAGAAATGGATCATCTCGAACATCTATCTAACAAGTAGCAGCAGCAGAGGAGAGAATATAAGTAACAAATGGTATTTAACTCAGTACTAACAAAGTTTAGTACTGGAATAGTGAATAGTTTTGGAATAGATAACCACTTCCTATGTAATCATTTATTGCTTTATTGATTCTTTGCTAATCATTTCTGAATGTCAGTCTGCTGATTATTGAAAGCCATCTGAACATTTTACAACTTTGCATGCATTCAGAAAGCAGCGTACTCAGAATCCTAATAGGTGTGTTAATTGTGTGTCTTTGTTAACCGTTTAACTAACTGTAAGATGACAAATTAAAGAAATACCAGTCCAGCATGTGACTGGACAGTACAGTATCTTCCCATAATAAATGAGTAATTATGAATCATCGATGTGTATTCCAAGTTTATAAGCCCTGCTGTAGACAACACCCTATCATAATGCCATCTAAAGGCTTGTGTCATGCAGTAGCTTGTGTGAGATGACCCACTGAATAGTTTTGAGATGTCCTCAAGGCTCGGCAGGCTAGGTCGTATATCATCTATTGAGGCCATTGTGAGTTTGAATCTAGTTCATCGCTTTTGTTGCATGGTATCCTTTCTCTCTCCCACCTTTCCTGACACTGTCCAATGTATACCTTTAAATAACATATAATTACCTTCATGTTTAAAAAATAAAAAAGTCATAGGTTAGATTAAATCCATAATAATAATAATAATAATACACAATAATACACAAAAGCCTGCCAGCTACCCTCCAACTCTGAACTGTTGTCAGCTAGTAGCATAGTTGAATTTTTCTCTCATCTGCATTGTGCTTTCAAATGTTTTAATGACTAAATTGTGGCTTCTTGAAAGAAATTATATATAGTGTGGAAATCCATCAACTATGACGTATAACTCAATACTGAATCCCACCTTGTCTGCCTCTTGTTTCAGTGTGAACGAAATGCAGAAACAAGTGGAGGTCAGGATGCATGAAAGCCATTTGGAGCCCATAGATGACGCTCCCGAGGCTGCATGTTGGGGAATATGTGATAAAATCTTGAAGAACATGGTTCTGACTCTCACCATCCTTGGTAAGTTGTAGTTGGGTCTGCATCAGAAAATTTGATTCGTTGTAATTTAAAATATTGAAAAAACAACGGTTCACAGTTGTGTGTTCTTACTTCTTGGTGATGTTAAATCGTGAGGATTCAATTAAAAATGTAGTTATATTTTCTGTCTCTCTATTTTATCTACACCTTTGTTCTAAGCTTTAGTTGGCATGTGTGGATATGTTTGGCTCTAGATTCGTCATAAGGCCCAAGAGCTTGTTGAGAGCCTCAATTACACTCAATCAGTGCAATTACTTTAATCAGCTGCTGTAAATAAAAGTCACAACGTGTCACATTGCTTAATTATTGCACCAAAAAAACTTTAACATGGGTGAGAGAGAAGATTCTGTTTTAATTACATAAACTCTGTGGGTGCGTTTATTGGAGTTGTGGGAAAGAGAAGGCTGTTAATAACTCATTTCAGTTTGTTCATAGATTGGATGTGTCTGTAGGCAGCAGTCACTGTGATCTGACTTCTGTCGCTCACTCAGGTGTGTTCCTGGGTTCCATTGCTGGAATGCTGCTGCGGCATATATCACCACTCCCTCCCGATGTTATTATGGTTATCGGCTTCCCAGGAGAGATCCTAATGAGGATGCTGAAGATGCTTATTTTGCCTCTTGTTGTTTCCAGTCTGGTCACAGGTGGGTGAGGTATAAAAATGGATTCTGAGTTTCTATTGCATGAAGAATTTGTTTAAACTTTGCTCAGACGGGATCTACTAAGAAGGGCACGAACCATTACCACAAACACACAAGAAAGCTGATACTGTGCTTGATTACTGATACCAGTCACGCAAATCAGATTGGCATTACTTAGTACCACCTAGGAGGAAGGGAAGAGTGGGTGGATATTTTTTCAGTTGATCTGAAACGGCCTGTAAAAAAGGATGGACTTTTGAAAATGCAATATATACATAAATGTATACATTGCATACATGTATATAAATATAGGAAGTGTACAGTATGTGCAATATACAGTATATCTTAGCATATATCTTTCATATTTGACACTCTGTGGATAACCACAAAACTCCCCATGCCAACAGGATTAGCTGGGTTGGATGCCAAATCCAGTGGTCGCTTAGGCACCAGGGCCATGGTGTACTACATGTCGACGACGGTGATCGCTGCCGTCCTGGGAGTGGTCCTGGTGCTGGTCATCCATCCAGGGAACCCCAAACTCAGGGCTAATCTTGGACAGGGAAAGAAGAATGATGACGTCTCCAGTGTGGATGCTTTCTTTGATCTCATCCGAAATCTCTTCCCAGAGAACTTGGTGCAGGCCTGCTTCCAACAGGTAGGAGTCTTATGAAATGTTTTCACCTGCTGTATACATTCTGATTCCTCCATCGGTTGCTTTAACGTTTGTTGTCCTCACATCTTTTCCAGATCCAGACAGTAATCACCAAAGTACCAGTGCCCACTAACAGGACCAAAGCACCTCCACAGTTCACAGTGAAGCGGTCGCTTCAGTTCAAGGGTGGAATGAATGTCCTTGGTTGGTGAAAAGTTTGAGTATTCATACTGCACAACTGAAAAGAAGTGGCAGCCATTTTAAATTTTCAATGACATATAAATTTACCATTTTTCCCATCTTCCAAGTGGCTTACAGTGTCTGTTTTCCTAGTATTGCAGAAGTATGAATGTATTATTCTGTACAATGGGCTTTTGCCAGTAAATCTTTGTTGTATTAGCATTAGCAAAAAATGTGTGTATTGTTTTTACAGGTTTGATTGGATTTTTTGTTGCTTTTGGAATTATTATGGGGAAAATGGGAGAAAAGGCCAAGCTGATGTTGGAGTTCTTCAATGTCCTGAATGAGATTGTTATGAAACTGGTTGGCGCGATTATGTGGTAAGTGCTGTCCACCACAAATATCACTCCAACTTGCCAAACCATTCCCCATTTGTTTCCCTTTGTCTCTATGAAATTTATAACCATGCAAAATATTCCACATCTAAAGTTAGCTAATCAGCAAACTCACCTCTTTCTGATCACATTATTATTGTCAACCTATGTGACATGTTATAAACAATTTAATGTACCACCACATATAAACAGTAACCTTGTAATACATATACCTTGTATCTATCTACAGGTACTCACCTCTTGGTATTGCCTGCCTCATCTGTGGAAAGATCATCTCAATCGATGACTTGGAGGTTGTTGCAAGGCAGCTGGGGATGTACATGGTGACTGTGATAGTGGGCCTCATCATCCACGGTGGCATTTTTCTTCCGCTAATATATTTTGTCATAGTCAAGGAAAACCCCTTCAAGTTCTTCATGGGAATCTTCCAGGCATGGGTCACAGCACTTGGAACAGCATCGAGGTTTGAGAGACTTCTCACATATTCACTGTTTTGTCTTTGCCTTTCCTAAGATTATTACTCTCTGGAACTGGAGAGGACAGTATTTCTGTGTCTCTCTCTGCCGACTGTCTAATAAAGGAAAACATTCCAACAAACAACATCATGGCTGCTCATTATACAACGGTGAACAGGAACATTTGTTTCAGTGATAAAAAGTCGTACTAGCAATAATTTCTCGTTTTGCACCATGCAAGGTATCTTTCTTATTTTGTTTCACGTTTTCTTTACTTTTTGTTTTTTTAATGACATGGGATGCACTCTTTCTCCTCCCAAGGTGAGCTTAGTTCTTTCAAGTTCCTGAAACAACTTTTAATTATCAGACAAAACAAAGCAACCGCTGAGTCACAACCACTACTGTTGTCTCTGACTTTCTTTAAGTAAATTCAAACCAATATAAAAAGTTTTCTTTTCTTTTCCTATAGTGAAGTTCTACTCATAAAAGGCATTAGCCTATCTTCTTCGTCTTCGCCTTCTTCTTAATAAATTGACAATGCATAAATTAACACATTTCAATATGAATATATTTCAGTATGAATAGTAAAATAAGTCAAATAAATTTAAAAACTATTTGAAAATCATTGAGTGTGATCCAATCAAATTAATTCTCTCCAGACAGTCTTTATAAATTGTTATAAGAGCTTAGTGTTGAATTGGGTATAGAGTTAGCAAAGTTTTAATGAATTTCCTTGCATACCATCCACAGTGTTTTCCAGTATACTCAAGCGTTTGTTCTCATTTTTCATCTCAGTGCTGGTACCTTGCCTGTCACATTCCGATGCTTAGAAGAAAACTTGGGCATCGATAAGAGAGTAACACGCTTTGTACTCCCGGTGGGTGCCACCATCAACATGGATGGCACAGCACTTTACGAGGCCGTGGCAGCCATCTTCATAGCTCAGATGAATGACATTGAGCTTGATTGGGGCCAGATTGTTACTGTAAGGTGAGAAATCATTAAGACAGTACATTGCAAGGTAAACTATTGGTAATAAATCTGCATCCCTTACGAGGATTGATTTCCCAGTGTCAAGTCTACCTGAGGTTGAATCGCTTTTTACTGTATATTTATCTATTTATTCTGTTAATATTGATGAACAAACGCAGTAAAATCTGTTTATCTGAACCTCACAGTTTGTTCAAACAAAGGTGACTTATTTCAATAGTTATAGTATCACTGAGCATGCATGAACTGAGCTGCTTCATTTTCAATTTCAAAATCAACTGACATGCTTTTAATTGCACATATTAACCACAAAATTCCAGCAATGTCTCACAATCCACAGACTATAAAGATAAATGCATATTTTCTTGATTATACTTGTTTGATTCACTATCGGTGAATTGAAATGTTTTATTTTTCATCATACCACTTTTATTAGAACTATAGTAACTGATTATGGTACAGATGCATAATGGCAGGAATATGTGTCTGTAATATAATTCCCGAACTGAGGTTTGCACTTCATCTCGTTTTCAGCATGACAGCCACCCTGGCCAGTGTTGGAGCAGCCAGTATCCCCAGTGCTGGACTGGTAACCATGCTTCTGATCCTCACGGCGGTAGGCTTGCCCACCCAGGACATTAGTCTCTTGGTAGCTGTCGACTGGCTGCTGTGAGTACACCCTCCACACGTACCTCTGATCAAAACATGTAGAAACACTCTACCCAACCTATATATGATTTTGGTTTTAACTTTTAGAAGTAACCCATAAAAGATTTTCATTTTAAATGGATTAATATATGACTGGTGTTGCATTTTTATCTCCTATCAGTGTAAACAGTGAGCTTCTTTCTATCAGATTATTCCTCTCTGCTGCTCTTGATGCACAACTTTAGTGTCAACCATTTTGAAGCACATCACCTGGGCTGCCATTAGAATGTGCCATCACAACAAAAGATTTAATGAGAAATATCATCATGCACATAGTATCAAAATGACAATGATTTAAATGATGTAAAATCATGCTTTTCTTGTACAGTTTTGATGCTACCTTGACCATTGCTTTAAAGGACCGTTCTTCTGATTGGATTTTGTTTCTCATTTTTTGCTTTTCCATCCATGAAATGTTAATTCTGACTTTTTACATGCATACGCCATGATTAAAGAAATTTTTAGTAATGGCCAAGGTAGCATCAAAACGTTTCCAGAAAAGCACAACTTTTCCATTTACATCTTTTTGCCATCATGTGTTATTACAAAGCGAGCAATCAATGTCTTGAAAAAGACATTGATTGTACACTTTTCTCCTGCATAATTCTGCTTTGGGTCATTTTTGTTCTCCATCTTTCTCCTCACATTCCCCTCCAACATGCAGGGATCGGTTCCGTACCTCTGTCAATGTGGTCGGGGACTCCTATGGAGCGGGTATCGTGTATCACCTTTCCAAAGATGAGCTTGATATGTTCGATGCCCAACAGACCCGACCTGAGGATTTTGAGATGGCAAAGACGCAATCCTACTATGAAAATAACACCAACCAGAATGTATATGCAACTCACCACAACTCAATCTTGATAGACGACTGCAAGGTACATTTGACGTTAACGGATATAGAGACTTGTATGTAGAGAATCCTCCCCAGCTGTTTGTCTGTGTTAGTCTTTCTTTACTTGTCTGTGTTTGTCATTCTTTTCATGTGCTGTCGTATATTGACATGCATGTGTATACGTGAATATACTATTTAATATTTTCATTGAAAACAATGTTAAAAGGTGAAAAGGCTAAATAAATATTTCAATATTTATTTATTCACCTGTTAATCCTATGAACAAGCAGTTTTTAGGATACCAGTGTATAGGTAATCAAAAGCATTCAAATATTTTTTTTCCATTCATGTTATTATACACTTGCTTTTGAAAACATCTTTAAGAAAGCTCACTTGAAATCCTTATGAAGGTGTTAATGTACTTTTAAGCATCAACCTTTCCTAAGCTTTGTCTTGTATCAGATCATATTTGATTTGTATTTTGTTTTGGTATGACTTAATTGATTTTCTAATCAAGTGTGTGCATGTTTCTTTCTTAATTGGACATGTATTTGTGGCAGCCCTGACCAAATTCCAGTTTTCAGTTTTTGGTCGACTTTTTAAGTGTTTTTGTTGCCACTGGTATATATAAAGACTGCTATTTCATTGTGTTCCATCAAAGTGACACATACATTTATGAAATGCCTATATCAAATCCTTATTTGCTATCTATATTGTAGCTAACGCTTTAGCAGATAACAGCAAAAAAGTAAATGCTGTTATTTTCAGAGCATTTTATTTGATTTTAACTGTAGGAATTTTAAATATTGCTTTGCATTGCCTGCATGGTGCAACTTTTTTTCTGGTAATAAAGTTGCATTCTGATTATTTTGATTAACTGATGATTCTGGTAATTCGGTTGGGCAGAGAATCCATAAAATACATGGCCAACTCAGAAAAATGATCTTCATCCCTGTTTGATATTCTGCTTGACGCATTGACTACAATACAGTCACATGTAAAACTATATCAATGTATCATAGTCAGACAGAATATATGTTTTTCTATTTGGAAACCAACATTGGGGATTCACCGTAAATTCAAGGCAAATGGCCTGAATAAATTGAAGCACTGGTTTCTCTGCTCCCAACCTTTGACGGTTTGCATATGACGGTGCCTTGGTCCCATAGTTAGATGTCCTTGATAATTGCTTACAGGTTACCATGGGCAGAAATGGCAAGACTGCAGAGTTCTCTCTTGTTGAGGAGGAACCATGGAAACGCGAGTAAAGCAGATCCAGATGCTGCTGCGCCTTACCCTGAGTTCCACCAGCTTTTCCTTTCTGCCGACAAAACAAACAAAAACAACAAAAAATGAAGCAAAAAAATTAAAGTTAGCAGAGCCAAGTATAGCTCTGCAATACCAAACTATGGTCGGACAGTTTTTTTTCCCAGTTACTCAACAGGGTGACTACTGGAGCAAACTATGATGACTCACAAACTTGTACTAGCTCTCGCACGTGTTCTGATTAGATGCAAACTGTAATGAAGTAGTGCATGTCAGGCACTTTCAAACATTCAATTGACAACACTCAGGGCCTTACTTGGTGCTGCTGCAAGCTTTCTGTTATGTAAAGGAAGGAATACTTCTACATTTTGCAACATCTCATTTTTGTTTTGTATTGAATGCTTTAATTTCTAGTTTAAATGGCGGAGTTGATAATGTGTGTTCTTTGGATTATGGCCTTGCCAGTTCAATATCACACAAGGACCAAGTGAGAGATAGGTTGACAATTGGAGTAAATCGTCCTAGAGCAAATATAACATGTCAAAAGGGCAGAATGTCCGTTAACCATTGATTTATTTTTGTATTTATTAAATATTACTATCCATGGTTTCATGTATTGCAATAATTTCTGAAACATTCTGCCTTCTCATAAAATGCTCACAAACACTGAGCCAATTCATTTTCAAAATAAAGCAAACTAAGCAAAGAAAACTAAACATAACAGTGCTCCTTGTGGCAGTATGATGGAAGCGCAGGCTGTTAAAACCCTTTGACTGTTTGACTTAAGGGATTACACACTGATATCACACACGTGATCAAGCCTAAATAGTGGAGCTTAGCTCAGGACTTAGACCATAAGAGGGCTGGGTGTGGCCTCCGGATGTGGCAACGGATTTATAAACAGTGGCCGACACAAACTGTGCAGGTTACGTTGCAGAGAGAGATCCAGAGACAAATAGAGTTGTTATAGGGTTGTCTCCCATGTGCAGGCACCAACGCATCAACAGTGTATGTGTTCTGTTTTTATGTTTGTATCGATTCATTATATGTAAAGCACTGAGTTTGTGTTTGTTGTCAAAACGTATGCTTGTGTGTTGGAATGTGTGTACACATATATGTGTGTGTGTGTGTGTTTCAGAAGGAGAGGGGGGGGGGGGAAAGAAAGACAGATAGTTGAATATAGAGAGAAAGAGGGGTTGTCTCTCAAACTCTCGGCAGACCAGTGCATTGCTCTGTTTTGTTTCAAACTGTTTATTTCTTTGCTAAATGACAACCTTGCCTTGAAGATGTCAACTGCAAAGTGCAGTCAGTGTGATGATTAAGACATTGCTGGATAAATGTAACTCTATCCATTTCATTAGAATATCAGACTGCTACTGGATTAGAAGAAATAAAGGTCTGTCAATCTCTCCACCAGCCAGCTGTACTATACTTTCAGTGACGAAGGCTGGGCCTTCCTAACAACTTTAATTGGCTCTAGATATAGTTTCATCACACTAGATATATGTACAATAAAAGAAGCGTGAAATTAAGCATAGCGTACAGGGTTATTCAGCTATTGCCATGTCTGTTTAGCGGTACACACTAAAACCTGCCTCCTGGACAAATTTGATGGTTAGGCCATTGATTATTAGCTGAATCTATGCAAGACTTTGAGTTTTATTGTATATAGCAAATCTGTTTCAAGCTTAGTTGAATACTGGATTATTTATATCTCTTTTTGCACCAGCTTGTATCTTCATGTTTAAAGTGCCTCCTTGCACTTTGTGTATATATTCTATCTAGGTCAAGTGTATAATTGAAGTGTATAGAATTTGACATTTTTTGTGATCTGTCAGAATCTTTTGCTATAAGTTTCTATTAAAAAAAAGATCACCATATAAGAAATGTTACAACTATAGAATAATGTTGATTATCCTACTATGGGTAGTGGTCCATTAGTTGTCTCACTATAGTTTATTAATCTTTAGTTATCTATTTACAATAGTTTTGTCTGTTTTGGAGAGTTAGATGCTGTTTATACTATCCCTTTACTGCTGAACTACTGTGCAGAGTTACAAATGATGGACAGAGAGGGTGCATATGCAAAAAAATACTTCAAAAACTTTCACTTGTTTAATGACGAGTGAATGTTATTGGTTTTCAGGACTGAAAGTCATATGAACATGTTCTCTCTCAATCTTGTGGGCATGAGAATATTGCTGTTGGCAGCTACAGCATGTGTACTTGTATCTATACCTAACCAAGCCACTGTCTCTCTCCAAAATGGAAAAGACTCATCATCATATCCTGAGTTAATTTCAAACCCATTATCTATTAGTTTACAACTATGTCTTCTTTTTATGTGTTCCTCCCTTGCTGTAAATAAGAGCAGGAGTAGAGAGGAGTAGAGATTTTCTAAAAATATTTATGTCAAAATGTACATTTAGATAACTACGCTTATATTTTCTATCTCTTTTTGATTCAGTACACATATTGGTCCAAGAATGTATTCAACATTTTTCATTTTGTCTAACACCTCCATTGAAATTCATTATAGCACACACACACTTCCTTTGATGTTGACTGTGTGAATGTGAGTGGGATTAAGTTCTCATATATAATTAAATAAACAATAAGAATGCACAAAAATATCTGTCAGACAAATGGACTACAACTGTGTAAATGTTTTATTACTCATGTGTAAATATTAATGGAAAACAAATAAATGTTTATTGATGAGCTGCCTTTGTGTTTATTTCTCAAGAGAGAGCCGTCGGATTTCAGATCATGATGCAGCATATTAACATTCCAAAACTGCATGTAAAACTGCAATAGTTGTACTATGGAAGTAATCAGGAAAGTCTACATGCAAAACAAATTAATGAGTTGATATGATATGTACTTAATACTAAGAAGGAAATCCACAGTGCAGCTTAATTTAAGTTACAATCAACATCAGAATTTAAGTTAATATGAAAAACAGCCTCAAAAAGATATATTTGAACATGACTGGACACAGAATCATATTCATGTGCCCACCACCACTGATAGACCTTTAATTTACAAATGTTTAATTTGTACTATATTTACAATGTAAAGACAGAAAATGAAATACTGCGAGGACTTATATTTGATATAAATGGCCTTTGCACTTGACAATTTCTGTATCTTACAGTGAAGAAAACAGTTTACATGATAATATTACAATAAATACACCAACAAAGACAATTCCTGTAGTTTCAAAGTACAGGTGTGTCAAGAGTTTTGAAAAGTCAGCTGAAAATAAAGGCCAGGATTCTTGCATTGACTGGGCTCAGAGCCTTGAAGGTCCACAGAAACCAATTGCTCAACAGTCCCAGCAATTCCATTCCTCTGATCAATCTGCTCAAAATACAATGTTGTGGTCCCATGATGAGTCTCAAGCCTCTACTAAGGCTCTGCCTTGGAGTCTCAAGGCAAGGCATCTTCGTCTGGAAGCTCATTCAGGGGGATGACTGTGTACTCTGCTGCATGTCCATTTTCCCTGGGCTCGCCTTTCTGCAGAAATGTCTCCATCTCTAGCTCCATCTGTTGGTCTTTGGAGCTTGCCTCAGTCGCCTTCTGAGATACTTGGTTTGGTCTATTCCACCTAAGCAGCAAGTAATGATAAAAACATAGTTGCATGTAATGGTGTATATAAGTTATGTTGGTAATAAGGTTAAATTCCTGCATAAATGGGGCTTCTAGGTCATAGAAGGTAATGCATTGTCGGCAATATGACACAGAATGCTGGGTAATCCACAGCAGAGGTGAGAGAGGATGCTGTGGCTAAATCGTGAATGATGAATGGTCCTGGTTAAAATGGCAGTAAATGTGCTTACATTGCACTTTCCATTGTTTAATTAGATGTAGTATATTTTTAGTCACTTGTACAGCGCATTCTTAACTAGCTAACCTCTCGTATTCCGCATGTTGTGCCCAAGGACGTTATATAGAAGAACTACAGAAGGTATTAGAAAATGGCCGCTCATCCCTTTAAAGAGTATATGTCAAAAAATGTTTTCTCTTCCTGGTAACAGTGAAACATGCGCATCAATGCATGCAGTAACGCGTCCACAAGTGAGCTCTGTCACGCTCTCGGTATTTTGTGTGCGTGTCGTGTTTAATTGCATTATTACGATAGCCTTTTCAACTTTTGTAGGAGGAATGTGTAGATTTAGAAAATGGGGCTTTTCTAGTTACCGTTTTGGGTGCTCTGCTCTTGTCTGCACTTCTAAAATCGCGGTGGACTAACGTTACTACATTGAGATGATGTATATGGTGCCCCACTGTTGACTTGGGAGACGGGATAGAGAGGTCATATATAGTTAAAATCCAGTTATATTTTTTCAGCTGTGAAAAATCTCACCTGTCTCTAGTAGCAATGGCAATGCAGATCATTAACATTGCTGCCACACCAGCAACAAAACCAATGATGATGGGCCAACCTAGTGATAGGGGAGAGATAGAGTAAGTAAGCAGAATTAGCAACAGTCCCTTTTTAGGTTGTGTAAACCCATGAACATGTTAAACCCTGCCTAACTAAGAGCTTAAAAATATCTTGGAACCAATCCTACAGAAATTCCTTGAAGTAGGGTTAATTGGAGTTTGTGTGCTTCTTTGGATCAGAAAGCAATGAGTTAAAAGTGAAATCTTTCATAGACAATCAAAGAACATGTATTCCATTAATAAGATGTAAAACTATGAGTAACTATTAGGATAGGTGTAGACTTTTTACCATTAGTGGCTGCTTGTTGACTCTCCATAACTGGCACTGATTCAGGAAGTTCTGATTCATCTGATGATCCCGATCCCGATCCCGATCCCGATCCCGATCCCGATCCCGATTCCGATCCCGATCTGGAGCCGGAGCTGGAGCTGGAGCCAGAGCCGGAACCTTCCATTTCCAGAAAGATTCCTCGACTGTTCTTCATGATAACACCAGCTGTGGTTGATGGCGTAGTGGTACGTTCTGCTGGCACATCTTGTTCTGTATCGTCTCCGCTCCCTTCCTGTACTGAGGAATTAATGCTGCCTTCCACAGGTCCACTGGCCTTCATTACATTAGGTTCATCTGAAGTGGGATGCTGGGTGTCTGGTAGTTGGATGGTTGTGGTTTGTTTGGGTGATTCAGTTGTGGTTGAAGATGAGTGGCCCACGATGAACCCATCTATTATGGCCTCTCGATAAACATCATCCTCAGCTTCGGACAGGATTTCTGTTACAGCTATATGACAAAGTGAAGAAAAAATCCAAAGATCACCACAAGTGTTTACCTACTAGTGTCATGCCTTGACCTGAGGGGAAAGAAGATTTACCAAGCTTTGATATATTAGAAAGCAGAACTACCACAGACAGCTTACATGCTTCACCCAAACTTCTTGTCTGAACTTGCAGTCTGCTGAGGTGATTGATGAGTTATAGGGCCAGTAGTGACTAACTTAGATGACTAATAGTCAATGTGTGTGGTAACAAAGGAGAGGTAGTTTGATCAAATTATTCAATTTCATTAAAGCATACCAGCTTTTGTCACACCCAATAAAACAGAGTACACCATGAGTACACCATGAGTACACCATGAGTACACCATGACTTAAATTTCCCTACCCCAAGCTGCTGTCAGAATTTTGCATTTAACATAAGCTACTGACGATGAACCGTTATTAGCCAGTGGATACGGAAATTCATTGTTGGAGATCGCTTTTTTTTATAAAAAGGTCATTAAAATTTAAGACTTTATTTATTCGATGTTAATTTTCCACAAGTTAACTTTCTTTCCTTTTTACACACTGATTTGTGAGTTTGTTTATTCTTTTGCTCTGTGATGGACTGTTGGATGTTTGATGGATGTTTCCCTGCTTTCCGCCCAATGCATGCTGGGACTAGACTCCAACCCCCCTCCCCTGTGACCCTAATAAGCGAGTATGGAAAATGAATTCATTTCTTAAATTACTCTTTTTGTGTTTAACATAGCCATTTGCATTATCTCTGTGTGGTCTGTTGTATAATAAAACCTCAAGAAATTCTTGAGGGAAAAAGCATTTTAATATGTTTAAATCAAAATCATTTCAGAATTGCATCATACATCTCTATTCACCATTTCTGTCCAGTCATGTTCAGTATTGGTGATCGCTATGAAGTTACTGTTCGCCCAGACACGTATAACGGCTCTTCACTGATCTTTGGTTTCACCTTATTCAGGATATACGCATTAATGCACCTCCTGGAGTAGCGCAGGAAATTTTTACAAAGAGCTCTGTGTGTAGTCAAGAGGGCCAATGAAACCTGTGCACCAACAACGTAATAGTACTCTGGCATTCTTAGAGATAGAGTTGGGGCCACAAGGCAGGCCTGAAACATAAGGAGCATCTTAGATGAGGGTGCGATAACTGCTGACTCACAAGGACAGCCTGGGAATCATTTTCATTCCAGAAGTCTATGTAGATGAATTATTTGACACTAGTACTGGCAATAGTCTGTCTGCAAAACTAATAACTACGTCCTTAATAGAAGGAAAAATTGCATTATATTGCTATTAAATTGCAAATCCAGCATTACACAATTAAACAATTGTCTAGTGATAAATATCCTAGATGACAATGAAATACACAATAATGTAATAAGCTGCATCAAATAGTGTCACATACTTCTGTCTGGATTTATATCCCATGTTTTCAGGTTTCTCCCTAACTTCACCTATTACAATCCCACAAACATCCAGGGGAAAGAGAGAGAGAGAGAGAGAGAGAGAGAGAGAGAGAGAAAGAGATGTCACTCACCATAAATAGGTATTGGCTGAAAAACAGTCAAAAGTGCAAGAATAACCCCAAGAAGAAGATTCCTCATCTTGAGACTGGAAATTGCTGATGGAGGGATGAACTGAATGTTATTGTATGAAAGTTGGAAGTATGTGGAACACTGAACTGATGATTTGAGGCACGTGAAATCTTTGCTTCACTTTTTATACGCAGCACCAGGGTGTGAGTCACATCAGTGCAAGGGTGGTTGGTGACACATGCAAGAGGGCTGGCACACCTGTGAACACACCCTCTTCCTCAGTGATGCCCTCACACTTTCTCTTTGCCCCTGTCACAGCCCACACACAATACACACGGTAGATAAACCACCCATCCCCAACATTTGGGAATGTTGGGGATGCTACTATCAAAGTGTTTTACAAGCTACCAGTTACTTCACAAGGAAAAGATGTAGTGCAGCAAATGTACCCTCAAGAGAAAAAATAGTTTTGTTAACTAAAGTTACTTAGGAAAAATAGTTCAAAATAATTGTATGTTTAAAAATTATCATATCTACATTTGCAGTGTCATGTAATACATTACATTACATAACAGTCATTTAGCTTTTATCCAAAGCGACTTACAATAAGTGCATTCAACATAGGTAGGCATGAGAACTACTAGTCACCAGAAATTGTAACTGCATTTCCTTCCTAAACAAGCATCTAAGAGCACAACCAGTGCTAAGGTAAAAGAGCAGTACGTTATCTACGAAGGGTCAGGGTAGTACAAAATCATATGACTGCAAAAAATACCACTGATTAGGATGTCAGCACAAATTTTATTTTATTTCAAATGAATTGCAAGGAATGTTCACTGTGGAAAGAGAATACGACAGTTTGTGGAATACAACAGAGTCTGGACGTAAACTCATTTTGTCACAGGAAGAAACGCAAGGAAAGATAACTTTCTTTCACTTCTACAATTTCACTCAAATACCTATTTACCAGAGACTGCAGTTTGGACATAAACAGTGGACATAAACAAGTGAAAGGAATTTTAACATTGTATGGTGTGTAAAGTTAAAATAAATAAATAAGAGTCTTTGTAACAACTGACTTGTTATTTTTTTATAGCTAAAAATAGTTGCCTTAAAATAAAATAAAAAGTAGTGAACTGAAAATACTATCCAAATTGAGTTTAACTACCATTAAGTTACTGTACAGTGTAGTTAAATCTCTGGTTTAATTAGGCTACATGTTGTGAAACTAGTGGTTATTAAAGAGACTGGGAAAGCTCTCATCATTGCTTTCTAAGACAAAAGGAAGAGTAAAAGGGAAAAGTTTCAATACTAGAAAGAAGGCTGGTGTTTCAAGTTGACTATAATGTAAGTGCATTGTATTCTGGCTGGTAGAAGACCATACAATACACATACATTACATTACACTTACAATACAGAAGATAAAAGAAAACAAAAGATGGTTGGTCTATGTGCATTTTTTAGTAATTACAATATTTACACAGCACAATATAAATCTGTCAAGCTCATTACACGCAATGCGTCTATCGTGATTGCAGTGACACACTGTAATCTCACGGTTATGGAGCAGGTTTTGGCTTTTGTAATAGTCGTCATGTATGACTCACAGGGAGAGATATTTCCCATGTTTGACTCTCAGGAAATGATACTAAGTAACGGCGTGCTTGCCCACGCACACCTGTCCAGTCTTGCACTCCACTCCCAGAAGAGCCTCAGTTCTTGTTCAAGGTGTGCTTTTCAGTGGAAAATTTCACAATGGAATTTTTTTTAATTATATCGGCTATAATGCATAGTGACAATAGTACTTCCTTCAAGGTTCAAACACACAAATCCTATTCTCATCCACAGGTTAGTAGTTATATAGCGATTCAGGGTCTACACATAATGCTACAACATCAGGCAAATCTCAAGAGACAAAATCTGAGGAAGCCCCATGAATATTAGATGGAACAGACATTGAATGCTCAGGCTCTGAAGTGAAATATAGACCTGTCCACTAACAAAGCAAAATCTTCATCTTCATCTTAGACTGAGTCGCAGCAGAGGATAAGCTGAGTACTTAATTTTAGTTAATGTGGACTTGGAGCAATATTTTACTTTGGTTGAACTTAATAAGGAAGCGTTGATATGAGACAGTGAACAGTTGGCCCCTGACACTAGCTTCATTGTTAAGAAAATAATTCTCAAAAAATACAATTACGTATTGAAAAGTAAAAGAAGCTGAAGAACAAAAGACTGTAGTGAAATGGTCTACACAAAAGGTCTAATCTACTTTATGCTGCCTAATGACTGTAGCGCTGCAAATACGGGAATTTTAAGGATCATTTTCAGAAATCACACTTTCACCTCCACACCTATGCACACATCTCCAGGTTACTGGAATTTCAAACACCAAAACAGGACACAGGCTCTTGTGTGTGTGTGTGTGTGTGTGTGTGTGTGTGTGTGTGTGTGTGTGTGTGTGTGTGTATACGTGTACACACTCATGCCATCTATAACAAAAATACATCAAATGTTTAAATGGGTCAACACTTGCAAAGCAGCAGAACTTGAGGGGCACGTCCTCTGGGCTTGTGCAGACCAATTAGCAGGCATCGTACCAAACACATTCAATCCCTTCCTCTGCCTGGCCGTCATCCCATGTTTCACAGGCAGCCACCATTGTTCCTGTCTCAAAAGCCCCAAGGCAACAGAGCCCAGCGACTTCTCCTTGCAGCACTCATGTCCATTATCATGAAGTATCAAGAGAAACTAGTCATAGCCCATATCAGCTCCATTCTGACACTACCATATAGCCAATTCAAAAAGGTGATGTAGTCCTTTAGTAACTCCTGCTTTGTTGCTAAAACAACCAAGTAAACTTCCACATGCTGGTGAGAGCAGAATACAGTAGTTGTTTAGAAAAGATGGCAGTGTCAATGCTTTCATAGAGTTTGTCACTTGAAATGTGGGTGAGTGTTTTAGAGGCAACATATCTTTTGAAACCAGTAATAGTCGGCACTCGCTATACCTTCAAAACCTATATTCAGGTTGCTCAGATTCAAGTGGTCAAATTCAGATCCAAAAATTCCAAAAGTTTCAGATATTCAAAACCTATATTCAGGTTGCTCAGATTCAAGTGGTCAAATTCAGATCCAAAAATTCCAAAAGTTTCAGATATTCAAAACCTATATTCAGGTTGCTCAAATTTGAGTGGTCATGTCTGTTCCATTGCAGTCAGACTCAATTGCCTGTCCTTGGTAGCCCGGATGTCTATCTGAATTAACTTGAATTTTTAGATCTGAATTTGACCACTTGAATTTTAGCAACCAGAATATAGGTTTTGAATATCTGAGACTTGAATTTTTGGATCTGAATTTGTGAGCATTGGAAACAACAATGTGACATTTTTTAAGTTTTTGAAATTGCAAAACTTGAAATGTCATATTTGAATTTCGAAGAAGTGAATTCAAAATCAATAAATTCAGGTACATGGTTTTCAAAGTAAAATATTTCAATGTTATGAATTCAGTGGTGTTTAAAAATTCAAATTTAAATGTCACTTATTTGCTTATAAAGGGTCAGGGTAGTGTTTCTTGAAGAGGTGGGTTTTCAGCCTGCGGCGAAAGATGGGCAGCGACTCTGCTGTCCTGATATCAGTGGGTAGTTCATTCCACCACTGTGGGGCCAGGACAGAGAAGAGCCGTGACCGTGTAGATCGGCCTCAGGGGCCTCTGAGCAACGGGGCAACCAGTCGCCTCGAGGCAGCAGAGCGAAGTGGTTGGGCGGAGCTAGACCATAGCTGGTAAGGCTTGACCATAGGCTGGAGGTAGGAAGGAGCTGTTCCTTTCACTGCCCTATAGGCTAGCTTAAACTGGATGCAAGCTGTTACAGGGAGCCAGTGGAGAGCTAGGTTGAATTCTTTAACAAATGTTTCTTTTTCCTTTCTTTATCTCTATCGTTGGTGTTTTTATAATGGAATTGTACTTAAACTGCCCATAGGCACCTTGGAAGGACCCATGAGTCGACAAGAGTGCATCGAATTTTCACCATGAGATTTCATATCATGAAAGCAATCGAGCTGTGATGGCACATCCTGTTCTTGGTTCCATCTGTCATGTTAAAAATAATCTAAAATTAAAATTGTAATTGCACATTTTCATTTCAACTTTGTATTTGAATCTAGGTTGAAAATCCTTTCAGATCAGCCAGAGCCACAACATCTACCATGGGACAAAATATAATAATAATATTAATAACAACAACAATAATAAGGAACTGTGTGCAGCTTTCAGTTTACTATGACCCCTCCAAGTATGAGGAGAGGCAGCCCCTGACTGACCTGTACCACTATAGAATATACACTAGGTTCTTTTTATCTCACCCCATTCAGGTGTCTTGGACAGCTTCTACTCAGGCTACTTAACTGTTGACCCACAACCTCATATCCACGTCACTTTACGTCCAATGCACATGCACTTTATACCTGTACATCTATATATATGCATCTCTACGATTATTCACAACTGTTGTCAATCCTGTTGCTTTTAATATTCATACATTTTTTTATTCCTATTTCTATTTCGGTTTATCTGCCCTTTATTGTTATTTTGTTTGTGCTTTATATATAGATCTGTGATTTAATGTATACCTACCCAGTTGAAACATGCCTCGTCCCAAACATTCATTGTCCAGTATGACTGTAAGTGATACTGTACATGTGACAATAAAACAACTTGAACTTCCCCAGCAGAAGCGATAGCCAAGCTACGATGAGGAATGGCTGATTATCAAGAGATCATTCCTAGATAGGGATCCTAGATATCAAAGTATTATGCAAAGCTACAGAAAGCACGTAGGCAACATAGCATGTTGAGACTTGATGAAGCTTCCAAACTGATTAACTGTAACCAGGGAATTCAGTGAGCCTCCTGTCCATTTCTGGCTTTTTTTTTTTAAATGAAAGAAAGAACATACAGAGAAAAGAAAATACATATTGCTGTAGGACAACAAAATCAAATACGTTTACTGCTAAAATAAAGATATTAGACAGAATTTTTGATACACCAATGGATCTTCTATCAAAACCCAATCAGTCTGGTCTACTCATCCTAATCGTAGAAGGAATAGTTAGGCCTACATCACATTCTGTATATTGGTAAGACGTTAAGATGGAAGTAAACACATCTCTTACTTCTTGGTTCGTTATTCCACTCTGGCTAAACTAAACTAAGCTAAACTAAGATAATAATGTATGACAAGACAATATAAAATATAAGATGCAATAAGATGTATATAGCTTGTATAAAGGAAATTACAAAAGGAGAAAACCCTTACTTAGTATGTAAATTTTGTTAAATCTAGTACAGCTTAATGTTGTCAAGATAGGATGACATAATATTGGTTCATTATTAGATATTTAATCATATGATTTTATAAGTGTATTATTTAATGATATATGTAATATTTCCTCCTGCTCTACTTCTGCTCTAATCAAAAAAGGTATTACAAACAGTAGTAACATTTTACTGAGTAACAGTACAGTAATATCAGATAAATAAATCGTTACAATATTACTTTTGTTATCACCCCTTCATATCATATTTAAGTTTAATAAGCCAATCTGCATCCTGGATTTATTTTCGTCATAACTAAAGGACACGTGGTGCGCGCCATACACTTGGATTTAAAATGGAGACATTTACATTCAGCGGCTGGAAGTTTTTACATTACTTAGGAAAAAAGATGACAAAAATATCATTGTCAATTTTAAGGTACTACAAGGTAAGCTGGCAGTATCTGGTTATCAGTCGTGGAGGCGCACAGGCGAGGTATTTTGAAGGTAAGAGCAAACAATTTTTTGGGGTTGGGGGGGGG